>WBND01001061.1:162270-177652 GCA_013398595.1 Tychaedon coryphoeus | reverse complement strand
TTCACCCCAAAAGAACCATCCAAGACAATTTACTGGGGAAAGGAAGGAGGAAAATGGGGATATTCCAGCCTTGTTATTAACACCTGACAACAGCTTTACACCTGTGATACAACCTGAAAAAAAACCCTCAAAACCAGTATCTCTAAGTTGAATTATTCATATGCTTCATACAGTCAGCATTTCACTCAAATTCTCATTATCCTCAATAACCATGAATGCACAAAAAGATGAGCACATGGCATGTAGTGTCTTTTCACCCCAAAAGAACCATCCAAGACAATTTACTGGGGAAAGGAAGGAGGAAAATGGGGATATTCCAGCCTTGTTATTAACACCTGACAACAGCTGGTACAGCACAGGCACATCTGGCTAAATAGCAATGGGTCCAGACAAAATCTAAAATGGGGTAGGAATGGTGAGAAAAATACACTCTGGTATTTTTCTTCCTGTTATTTTGACTGATAATTATAATACTTAATTATTTTTTACTATATTTTATCGTATTTTCTCATATATAATTTCCCTGTGTTCTTGATTCCTTGCAATAAAATAAGCATTAATTCTGTAGCCTAATAGGAAAAAAAAAATTCAGCCATAGACTTCTTATGGAGTTCATGTAACTGTACTTTCATTTGGGGAAAAAAGTAAAGAAAAAAGAAAAAACAACAAAGCAATCAAGAACTACAGCATTTAGCTATTCCCCTTAGGAAAAAATGTGATTTTTGGAATAAATTAATCACTTGCTCATCTGATCTATATCAGCAAAATTCTTCTACATTCTTCTGAAACCTCTACCAACAATGCTCAATGTCCTCAGCATACTAAAGAATAAGGTTTATTTGCTCAAGACAATACTAGTTTTATATATTCCAGTTTAAAATCTTCAACAAGTTCATTTATTATTCTAGAAAAGAAAAAAATAATTAAGAGAGTAGATTTATCTACTCACAGTATTTTAAATTCTTAAGGGAATTTTGCATCTGGATGATGAACACCGAAGACCCTTAAGCAGAGATTTTAAATTAAAAAAAAAAAAGGAATAAGCATAGAAAGGGATCAGATCACGGAGAGTTATGCAGTGAAAAGAAATTTCTTAGCTACTAAATAGCAACTTTTCCCAGTTAGAAATATTAAATTTATTAGGAGAAACATTTGGGTAATCTTATTCTTCTGTTTCTGAACAGAAGTATTTTTATTACTGGAGAAAAGCAAAAGGGTTCCTGAACTATTGCATCTGTTTTTTTAGTAGAAAAGAAGTATTCCCTTAATTCATTACTTAAAAACAAGTAAACATATTTGGAGAGAAAAAAGTAAGAAAAAATGATGCCAAAACATGATATATTTTTGCTCTGCTTAATGAGCCCTTTATATAAATAGTTTTGAAAAAAAAAGATCTCATAAAAAACTTAAAGGGAAAAAGAAAAAAACAAAAAAAACAACAATAACGTCCATATGTCTCTGGATCCAGCATTCAGCTTTTAATTTGTGTTTCTTTTACTCTGGAACCAAACTGCATTTAGAACTTGCATTAAGTTCAACACCACCAGGTTTTCCATCTGATCGTTTTTTCCTAAGAAGTATAAAATCTTCTAATCTGAATCTCCTAGGATGCCAGAATTAACATCTCATTAAAGACCAATTTGCTTTTTCAGCTAAAGAATCAGCTTCCTTCTGGCATTTTTATTTTTTAGCAAGTTGCTTCCATACTGTTGAGTCATATCCTCCTGCACAAAAATCCAGGAGAAAACTATATTATATAAAATGGGAAAACAAACAGAGGCAGTGCTTCAAGAACATTTCTTAAGTAAAAATTTTATGAGAAATTATGTTGTCTGGTCTCTTAAAAACCACCAAAATTATTTACTTTGCACTTGCCAAGAAGCCAAAGGAACAGGAAAATAAAGCTACTACCCCATTGCTAGCAAAGCCAAATAATAATTAATCATGAGTATGATGATGCTTAGTGGTTCCTAATCTGTAAGAATTAGTAATTCCTAAAGAGTAGTGTATTTCAAAAGAATAAGAAATCCTGCAATGATTAAATTTTTTGGATATGGACAGGAACATGAGGACCTCTAGTATCTGTCAATGATAATGGCATACATAAAAAAAATGATCTAGTAATAAGAACTGTCTTAAAGGCAGTAACAATTGATTAGGAACAATAAAATTGATAGAGTTTCCATGTAATAATAATAATAATAATAATAATAATAATAATAAATAACAATATTAATGAAATTTCAAAAGTGGTGAGATTTAGACACCTGCTGATTTTAAACACCAGGACAGGGACACTGAAGAGCAAAGTCACCATGACATGGAACATCCCAACAAAGAGCCCAGCAGCTGTGCCAGCTATTCTCACAGGCACCTGGACCACTCCAGAGGTACTCATGGATGTGAAAATGTGCAGGATATTGTGCACCAGAATATTTCATTTCATCTTGATGAAGTAATGTGCTCTGCTGTTTTAATCCAGAGGCAGCTGCTGCCCACCAAGACCTCTTTCCTTCGGAGTGGTTCAAAATTATTTGAGCACTTCTTTTCCCAGACAATGCTAAGAGCACCTATCCAAAGGGCAATTTCCCCTGTCTGCCTACCTGAGTTCTCCAGATTTTTATGTGCTGCCCATTTCACTGGCAGATCTGACAAAACATAACTGGTTTATTCTACCTACCTCTTTTGAAGCTGGTTAAAAATCAGACAAAGCCATAGACACATTTTTGGGGAAACTGCTTTTTTTTTTTTCCCTCTGTTTCTTTTTCTTTCTCTTCTTCACCCAATAAAAGAGGGCAAAACCTCATGGAAATGGACCTGGCTCATCAGGGATGCCTCCCTTCCAGTAGACACATCCCAGGCAGTGCCAACTCTTGTTTCTGGAGCACCCTGCCTTTAGCAGGCTCTCTATACTCAGAATTTCCACCTAAGTAACACCTGGATGGAAAGCCCACACCTCACAGCTTGTCACAGTCCTCCATGACCTTACATGCATGCTTTTCTGAGTATTTTTGCATGCAAGGCTTGGCATCGGTGTTGGAGATTTTAATCAAAACATGATGCACTGCTGAGTCCTCCATCCCTCCAGCTGAAAGCAGGGGCTGGGGATGTGTTCTTGCAAATAAGCCCATGATCACAAACCTTGTTTTCCTTTGCAAGGTCTCATCCTGAGCAGCAGGCCTGCCAAAAAGAGGCTGGATGTTTTCCATTTGCCCCTTTAATTAGATGCATAAAATGCATAAAATCTCCTTCGGAGTGCACCACTGTTCACCCTCTAGTGTGTGACCAGAGCCGCTTATCCCTTGCCAGTTTGTACTTCCAAATAACAAATTTGCAGACAGAAAAATTAGGAAATGTGATATGAATTCCAGCATGAGGGATTTCTCATCCAGGTGTTGAAGTTCTCACTGCCTACAAACACTGTGCATGGTCACATTTTTAAGGTCTGTCGCGTTATTTCAAAACGCTTTATAAAGGAAATATTCTGATGAGGGCTAACAGAATATTAAGCACCTTTTTTTTAGGATTGCCAGCAGCACCCTGGGGTGAATGAGGGTCAGTGTGGGTGATCCCTCTGCTCAGCAATGGGACACATCTGCAGGGGTGTGTCCAGTTCTGGGACTCCCCAGGACAAGAGGCACAAGGACATTGTGGAGCAAAGGGACACAAAGGTAAAGAAGGAATTAACTGCAGGATCCTTCACACAAAGAGGCACCAAAAATGGAAAATCAGAGGTAAAGAAGTCATTACTTTCCTGGGGAGGCTCTGGTTGGACACAAGGGGAAAAATTTTCACCATAACAACCAACCACTGGAATAATCTCCCCAGGAAAGTGCTGGATTCCCCAACATTGGATATTTTTAAGATTCAGCTGGACAGGGCTCTGGCCCATCTTGCCTGGACCATGATTTGCCAAGAATTTTGACCCAGATGATCCTTGAGGTCCTTTCCAACCTGGGATTCTACAACTCTGTGAATTCCCATTATTGCACCCACCTCACCAACTGTGACTCAAAACCTTTTCACAACAGGTTTGCTGGCAGTCAAGACCAGAGGCAATTGTTTTGGCAGAAATAGTGCAAATTATGACTTACAACATTTTCTGGCCTGCAATCAATGCCATTTATCAAGCTATTCTGTTCACACGCATTCAGACTACTCAATTTAGATTTCTGTGCATTATGCACTCTTCAGGCCACGCAGAAACCGAATATTAGGGCCTAATTTGTCAAATTATTTTTATTAATATGTATTGATTGCTTTTAACAGAGCTCCATAACCTGTGGGAACATCTTGATTATGTGATTATTTCTGTTAAAAAAATGTGTTTTGCAGTTAATTCCACATAAAACACTGGTGGGTAACAGAAATGTGAAGCTCTAGGCTTTAGGTTTCAGAATAGAGCACCCAGAAATGCCCTGAACATGCTGGGTAGAATTTGTTTTCAATCCCTTCCCTCCCACTCTCTCTCACTCTTTTCCCAGAAGAAACTACCCTTTAACCATGGAACCTGATTATTCTTGCTGAATTCAAATAAACACAGGCCCGCCTTGCCCCTGATGTTAATCTTCTTTTACCAACAGAACCACTGAAATGGTTTTTGAGAGTGAGAATATCAGCAGTAAAGAGAAGAATTTCCATTGCATTTTTTTTTTTTCAAATAATGAATCAGTATGAAGAGTAAAGCATGACAGCTCTCTGAAGAAGAATTCACAGTCATGTAATACAGGTTCCCTCCTGACAATAAGAAATATGGTGAATAAGTCACTTTATGCAGATTTTGCTAATACAGGAATAAATATAGTCAGTCTGGGTGACACTACACCCAAAACAGTGACAATAGATGGATTGCCTGAAATGTGGGAAATCCACACTCTATTTCCCAATAGCCTGGGCAATCTGTACCTAGGAATGTGTTGCACTAGGGAAGCCAAGGAATGTGATTATTTCCCTAAAATCAAACAGTCAAGCCTGGAGAACAAAATAAAGACACCAGAACCAGGGATTTCTCAGTGGTACCTAGTGACAGCACAAGGAGAAAAAAACCTAAATTTCACAAAAATAAACTTAAATATATTTGGGGTTTTGGGGTTTGTCCATTTCTTTCCTTGGTTTTTTTTTTTTTTTTTTTTGGCCTGTCAAGATGATCAAACAGTGGCACAGATTGCCATGAGAAAGCTGTAAAGTCTCCATCCCTGGAAATATTCAAAACCCAACTGGAAATGACCCTGAGGAACCTTCACTCCTGGATCATCTGTTGAGAGATGGGGTTAGGCTACAGTCCTCCACAAATGCCTCAGATCTTCAACTATCCTGATTTTGTGAGTGCCAGTGCTTTAATTGTCATTATTCCAGGCTACCTTATTTACAATTAAGATGAATAATTTCGTATTAATTGCATACTAGATGCACATGACAGTAAGTAATTGGAATTCTTTTGTAAGGGTGGATTAATTTCACTTTTTCTACCTTGGAAAATCCACTAGTACATATGTTCAATGTGTGGTGCAAACGACCCTCCTTTAAAAAAAAAAAAAAAGGGGGCCACATATTGTAAAACTATAAAAGCATCTTTGAAATCATTCAGTCATTTCTAATCATGGCATTGAAAAGCATCTGCAAGACTGACAGGAAGTGAGTGGCAGGACTTTCATCTGTACTAATTTTTTTTCAGAAGCCCTTGTGCTGTCAGTGCAGAGGTCAGAAAAGCAAAAGTGGAGACTTAGGTTGTGGAAATAAAGCCACAAAGCAAACAGATCAGAGCACTCTGGGCCTAATCCATCTTTCTGAATTTTTATTTAACAGCATGAAAAGGGAAAGAACCCCTTTGATTCCTGCATTTCTGGCTGAGAGACAGCAGCTGTCAAAAAAATAGTTTACTTTGGATACTGGGGAGGCTGAGCTGATGTGGAAAACTGCAATGTGTTAAGCAAGGAACCCCCAAATCACTTCTTAATCACTTGGCAGAATAAAGATTCGTGGGAAACCGGCCTCTCTGGTTCACCTTCCAACTCCTGTCCCTCCACTCCATGCTGCACTTAGACCCAACTTCCCTTGGTCATTAGCCATAAGATCATTAACTTGCCTTTCCACCCTTCCAAAATGCACACAGGCATTTTTTAACCATGTTTTTTCAATAATGAGATCCTCTCAGTGAGTATTGAGAGCCGACATAAAAGGTACAGACAACTTTCCAAAAGGATGCTGGCAGCCCATTTGACATCTGCTATTTTTTTTCTGCTTAAATAAACTAAACATGTTGACCAGTTTATCCTCTCAGACAGTTATACAGCTTCAGATTTGCAAGATCAAAACTGAGTAGTTTTAAGAGGCTCAGATTTTAAACATGGTGAACATGGTCAGCCCATGGAACACACTCTCACTGCCTGATGGCACAATAAAGTTTAAAAGTTACTCTTTTTCTTGTCACCAACGTTGTGTTTCTTCCCATTTTCCCTTTTGCACACACCAAACAAAACAGGGGCAATTTTTATTTCAAATAAAATTTCCCAGTGTCATTTTATAGATCCCCTTGTGTACTGTCCATGGCTAATTAGTCATCCAACTTGGCAGGCAGCACATTAAGAGTTTTCCTGAACAGAATTCATTAAAGGCTCTTATTAATTGTCTGTAACAGTTGTTGTTTATTGTATTTCAATAATTTACATCATTCCTGAGAATTACTTGTGAGCTATTTAAAAAAGATGTAACGTCTGTCAACTTCTCAGCAATGCATTTCAATGCCAATATTAATTAATAGAAAACAATTTTGCTTCAATTTAGGTCAAAATTAATGTTTCCCTATATGTAGGGAGGAGTGTGCTGAAGAGTTAACTTGGAACATAGTGTTCTTATTATTTTTGGAAAACATCCTGCTATTTGGAATGTTTGATATAATCACCATTTATCTGTTTAGCTAAATCCTTTTCCACCTCGCCAGAGGATGTGCTGTGCTGAAAACAACTCAAACATACATTTTCCTGCCTCTCCCTGTCTTATCCTCTGCCAGTTTATCAGATATTTAAAATCTGTTTGAGCACTGAAAAACCTGGCTGCACAAATAAAGTGATATTATAGATCTATCACCTCATCTCAAGTCGTTTAGCACTGCTAAATTTGGGATCCAGGTACACAGAGGAAATAAAGTGGGATTGCCATTAACAAAAGAGTAGGGTCAGAATGGGAATAGCAATTTAAAATATGCAAATTGCTGTTACAAGCATTTTTTTAATAAATATTGGTTTAGACTCACAGTTATATGGTCAGAAAAAAATGAACCGTGGCAGAAAAGTAATATTTTTCCATGTGTGAATTTATTAAAAAAAAATTATTAATTAAACTTCTTAGCTTGAAAGTGTTATTATTATCAATATCAGGTTATTTTAAATCTTATTTCTCTCAAGGTAATAAAGGGAGTTGCATTCTTGAGTATCCATGCAGCTCCAGAACTGTCTTGAGTACTTGTTGATCTATTTAGGGAAGATTTCTACCTAAATATTTGATCTTCCTGGGTACTTGTATGCATCTATTTTTTTTCCCACTGCATAGCTCATGACTTGCTGCCTGAATGGGGTTGCCTTTTATTTACCCACATTAATGCATGATTAAGTAAAGTCCCTGTTGTCTTTCACTGTGAAAATCATCCTGTTTAAGGTATGTTCCTTGAAAAATTTATGAGCTCCCAGCTGGTGCCCAGAGTTCAGCAGTGCATCCTGTCATTGCACAAAGTCTGAGGGTGGAGTCTCTGACAAGGGGCATGCAGACAACACCCAGCTGCTTCTAAAAATTTCTGTGCAGCCCTTTTGAGGGAGACTGAGTGACACAGGCTCTTCTCTGTGTTCATTTTTGGGTTTTGGTCTTTTTTTTTTTTTTTTAACTCACCCTCCTCTTTTCCTCCTACATGGTACCTCCTGACACCCTAAATACCAATTTTTAACTTAATGTTTTCAACTACACATAAAATTGTCAAGAAGCCTTTTTTGAGATATGAGGGATTAAGAGATTAGCTTTTGGGAAAAAACTCATTAAAAAGCCAAAGGGAAGCAACCTTTGCAAGCATTCCTTCTTAAATCTTACATCTAATAAACACTCTTAGTGAAAGCGATCACTCAGGGTCTTGCACTCCTCTAGACACATTTTACAACATTATTTTACTTTTAAACATCTCAGTATTTGAATTAATTGAGCTGATTGACTAACAGCTTACAATAATTATCATCATTTTCATAGGAAAAAAAAAAAGAAATTATTTTCTTAAAATGCCATTTTTTTCCAAGTGGTTTATATGGCTGTGCACGGGGGTACATAATGCAGAATAATCTTCTACTAAATATTTATATTATTTTAAATTGCATTTTTTAAGTTTTTAACAAGGCTAGACTGAATCCATACATGTAGCAGACAAGACAAACACAAACTAAATTAACATTTGGGACTTTAGTTACTGTAGGAATATTAATAAGTTCTTTACTTAACCAGTGCTGTCCAGCAGATATTCCCCACGGATTGCAAAATAGAAATGTAATATCCTGCTTCTGTAAGTGCTGTGATTGCCACATATTGTCAAGTTATTTACTTATGCTTTACTCTGTTTACCAAACTGAGGTTCTGTTGAAGTGCTTGAAGATTTTAGTTAAGTATATGTGTATTTTTTTAAGCCCTATTAATGCTCATCTGTTAATTAGAGTGACAATTATCACAATATGATACTTTTATCCAGATTCAATTATGTCTGGCATCCTCCCAGTTATAGGCCATGCAAATTCCTGCACAATAAATCCAAAAGTTTCCTGAAGTGAAGCCATGCCCAGGCCATTTTAGGGTAGCATGACCTATATCTGTAGGATAAAATCATGCACTGATAAAAATTATAGGGAAAGGGATGGAAAAGAAGATTTGAGACAGTGTCTTTTGGCTTCTTGTGTGGTTGCACCAAGGCAAAAAGGACCTCCTTGAGCAACTCAAATTTTAGGTGCTAAAATTTGCTACAATGACATTTTAGAGTCAGAAAAATATGTAGTTGGTGTCTGAAGTTGGTCATTCTCGCACAGGAACCAGCTCAATTTCTTTGCAGAAAGTTTAACTTAAAAAGCAATCAAATTAAATCCAAATTCCCTTAAAATTGCATCGTGTGGCACTTAGAATTCACTTTCAAAACAGCAGTACCATCATTTTCAGGAAAGGAAATTAAAAAAAAACCCTCACAAACAGAACAGCTCTTTGTTTCTGGACTATGGTCTGCTCCCTGTACCCCTTGGCAGATATATTTAATCCACAGAACAGTAAACCCTGGTTCCCCCTGCATAGTTTTTTAAAATGTATTTATTAAATTAATTAATTAATTATTAAAAAAAAGAGAACCCCACAGATTTAGGACAGTTGCAGAGTTGAGCCCAGCTGTGACAGTTCCATCATTTTGCTCTGTAAACATATTTTTGTGCCTTCTTTGGGATAATACAAGAGGCCAGTTAAGCTTCAGTGAGCTGCCTACCTTAATCTTTTCCTTCAGATTCTGATTTTCTCCTCAAGTTTTCTTAATACGGGAGCCTGACCTGCTGGATGTTTTGGATCTACCACTCAAATTTAAGTTTAGTTTGAGTCAAGTGCACATCACAAAATGCCAGCACATTTGATTCATTTAATGATTAATTAGAGCCTCCAGATAGGTAATTATTTTGGAATTCAAACAAGTGACCAGTATGTGTTATTCTGGTTTTCTCCTATGCTGCTCCTGTCTCTTCATCTGCATAAGAAATTGTTCTTCAGTCTAGACATTGGCATAAAACTACCAGAAATGAAGATTTGGAGGACATTGGCTGAAGAAGGATACATGGAATTATAATAGAATAACCTAGAATTATCTAGAATCTATCTTTGAAAAATGTTGGCAGCTTTTAAGTCACACTATGGACTTTTTTGTGAAGTGGAGCACTGGACTTTTCTGAATAATTACATTTTGCAGATGCTCTTTCAACTGTTAATTATTGTAGAGATGCCTATGGCACAGATATGAGGTTAAAAACCCCAATAATGACCAATGTAATGACCCCATTGATGCCTTGGAATTTTAGATTTATATTTTACATGTATTTGTAACCCTGCAGTTCTTTGGTGTGTAACTCTAAACTCAATATCCAGTGTGAGCTGCTGCTCTCCCATTTTGGGCAGACACAACAAGCGTGGGAATCAAGGACACCTCACTGCCTCAGGCCCCCAGAGATGGAAACAAAAGTGAGCTGGGGGGAGCAAACTTGGGGTAAATGACTTCATTACCTGGAGCTGTAATTGGGAGATCAACCCCCAATGTGCAAATGGACCAAACTTATAAAAGTGTGAAAATTTTTGACCCATTGTCCATTTTGGGTGTAGCCCCTGGAGGGCTTTGTCTGCCCTAAATGTACCTGAAGGCCCTTCAATAAATAGAACTGCTTTTTATTGTCTTAACACTGTCCAGCCTCTGTTTTTAGGTAGCCCCAACAAGGCAACACCACCACCCCACGAAACACCGCGGACAGGATCGCTGCTTGGCCAGCTCGGGGCACTCGAGCCGGTTTGGGAATTTGGTTTGATTTGCACTTACCAACCTCCACAAGGCTGGAGCAGTTGGGGTCCGTGAAGCCCTCGGGACACTCGCAGGAGTAGAAGTTGTCGTTGAGCCCTGACAGGCAGATGCCGCCATTCTGGCACGGGTTGGAGTCGCACACGTCCGCTGCGGGGCACAGGGAAAGGAAAACAATGTTTTCATAGGAAACTCGCCAAAAAGTTACCCACAGGCTTTAAAAATGTATCAGATTTTTGGTAACTAAGTACAGGAAGAAATTACAAATGTCCTCTGAATGACTTTTGGCCGATTCAGTTTTGTATTTATTTCTTTGATTGTCTTTCCTTAACCTTCCACCCCACAAAATGTGATTGTGTTAAACTCAGTCCATTTGCAAAAGGCAATAGCAAACAGTAACTTTTTACTTTTGCTGACCTGGAGACACTCAGGATATCTGCAAATTGCATTCTGTCACAAATCCTAAAGAACACGCCCCAGGCTTCGGTCAACTTTAATTTAATATTTTTTCTCAGACAGTTTATCTTATATTTACATGCGTTTTCATTTATCTCAATCTTCATCTTTAAAGGCAGGTTTGCTGTCCACTACTCAGCATTGCATTTAAAAATAACAGTGTTTTGTGCAGTAAATGTATCTGAAAGAATGATCCACAGATAGGTAATTATTAGAAAACAAGTAAATTATTTTCTGTGGGTGTTTTTTTTTGTTTTTTGTTTTTTTTAAATTGGAAATTGCCAGGCTTTTTTCCATCTAATTGAAAAGATTTAGGGAAATTAATTTGGTTTATGTCAGCAGTACTGACATTAGAGCATGTTTTAGATTATTTTGGTGGTAAAACTCAACTCAGAATTTCGACACCTTTCCTGCATATGAGTTTCAGTTTAATCCTTGTTGTGAGAATTTCTATCTAAGCATTGGTTAAGAAACGTAACTAGTGCACAAAAATGCAGCTATGAATTCTGTGGATCAGTTGCACAGAAAAACTAGAATTGTGCAGCAGCCTGCTAGGTTATTTGTAGCTTTATTTATTTTTTTGTCAGCTTTAGGGTGCCTTCATAGCACAGAGAGCTGTCATGTACTTGATACTAAGTTTTGTTTTAAAGACTGTCCAGCTGATGGAGAAGTAAAGCTATTTGAGAAAAGTAAATGACATGTACTAACAGAATTTAAATAAGCCAAGACTTTTCATTTTCTGCTTTTGTTGCATTATTGAGGTAGCAAAGGATGCTTGTTTATGACTTTATGGGGATTAGGCAATTGGTTGTTAAAGAAAAGCTACTATTAAATGAATTCTCTGACAACTGTATTCTCATACCTATAATTAAATTAATAAACTAAATAGCATCTGGAGCAGGAACACTTACTATGCAAATCCACATGGATATTCTGATTAAAATGAGAGAGGATATTTCTGCTGGATATTTCCTGATTTGGTGTTGCTCTGATTTCAATTATGCCATTGGCATGAAAGACAAAAAGACAAAATACTGTTGGAATTTGTAAATTTCATATTGAAAGACAGGCAGAATTCACACACAATTTTACATTTTACTTCCAGAAACTGAAATCTCCTGAAATGGCCAAAATGTGGAGAATCAACTGCCTGGTTTTAATTTGCCTGAAAATTCGTGTTGGCTTTTTCAGCCTGAAATAAAGTGACCCAACCTGCAGTTTGGGACTAATAAAGCAGATGTTCTCCTCTGTCAACAGCCATTTATTTCCATGTTCAGGAAATGACTGCACTAATTGCTCTTTTGACCCACCACCTTGGCCTGTCAGTCACTGGTGTGATTTTTGTAATGTCATTATACTGCATCACAGAAATAAAATGAATGAAATTGTTTCATTCATTAAATAATCAAAAGGGGTTTTTAAAAAAGGAAGAAAACACTGGTAACAAAAAGTTCCAATACTCACCCCCCCAAAAAATAAAACCAAAAAAATGCCCCCCCCAAAAAAACCCACATACAAAAACAAACCCAAAACAAACAAAAAAAACAACCCCAGAAAATCACACAAAAACCCACAAGCAAACAAAAAACAACCAAACAACAACAAAACCCAAGCAAAACCAAAACCAACCAAACAAAAAGCCAGTCAAAAAACAGCCTATCCTCTCTCATTCAAATAATGCTAACGAGGACTAAAGAAGAAAAGTCTATACTGTAAACAACGATTAAATTATATCATAGTATAAAATCAAATATGATGCAGTCAGAAAAATGAAAAGCTGCACAATTCTACTCAAGAGGAGGCATCAGGCTGTGTAAATGTTGAAACTTAAATTACCAAAAATCACGTAAAATGTTATCTCTGTTATTTATAGCTTATTGTCTGTGAAATGGTGCTGAACAAAATAAATATCAGCTTTGAATCAACAGTATCTTCCTCAATTTACATTTTGTGCCTCTTGAGAGGACTTTCATGCTGAAATATTGAAATCTAATTTGTTATACATTCCACTGAGTTTGATGAACAGAATTTGATTTTGGAAAGCTGATAGAAAAGAAAGTTGATATGGGTGCATTTTGTCTTAACAGTACTGATAAAGGGATTTGTTACCATTAAAATGTGGCACAGCTTTTAACACAACAGAGGTTTTATAATTTAACCTGAGAGATTTTGTGAATGGAAGAGCAACATAAACCCCAAAAAGGAAATAAATCTTTTACAATAATTCCTGCAGGAGTCTGCTCTGTGCTGATGGCTTTCCATGGTGATTGGCAATATGCTGTTTGTGTAACAGACTGTGTAATTTGACAAAATTCTGCAAATTAAACAAACACTCCAGAAGAAATTCAATTATTAAAAAAAAAATCAAAAGACCAATTATTATTGTACTTTTAAGTACAATAAGAGACTTTGAAAGGGTTCCAGTTAGATTCAATGTCAAATAGAAACAGTAATTCATGTTTGTCTTTCCTACGTCTGACTAACCTTGCACTTTTCTTTACATGACCTCTCAAGTGTAAAAGTGTCTGAAGACAGTACATAAACTTTTGATACTTGATTTAGAATCAAAGGGTCCTAAATCTGTGGGATTTTTTATATATATATATATATTTTTTTTTTTTTTCCTGCACATCTTCTATTTCTTCAGAAGATTTTGAAGTCAAATTAGTTCTTAAGCAAATTGTCCATCCTCTCTTTGGAAACCATGGTTGGTTAAGAATTTTTAAAAAGCATGACAAAAAGAATAAAATCAAAGATATCCATGCAAACTCAAATTTAGAATTTTAATTAAAAACCCTCCCTAATTCTCCAAACTCAGGAAAAATTATACAGCAAAACTCAAATAAAATGGTGATATATTTGCTCTCTAATAAAAAGTAAGATTGCTTTTTTTTAAGGAATATGATATTTTTTGTCCATAATGAATAACTCAATCAATGAATGGATCTTTTTCATTAAAGCACCCAAAAAACTGTTCTGCAAGTCCATCATGCTACTTTCCCTGTGTTCTCATAACTACTTTTAAGCCACATGCTTTTCAATAAAATATTGAATGTACAACCATTGCTCCTTTCCACAAGCAGGTAGTGGGTAGAAGTAGTGCATCCACTCTTTGCTGAACTTTAAACGTTTATATAACACATTTTTTGATTCCATAAAACCCCATAAAAAACGAAACATTGCGTGATTCCTGACTGAGGAGTTCAATTCTTTGCCTGACAGCAAAGGACAGCCTGAAAAGAAGGAGCCCAAACCTTGTGTGTATAAATAATGCAGCACTCTGTGATGTTAACAGTTAGCCCATCAATCCTTGTCAAGAACAGAAATCTGCAGTTTATGAAAACAACTTTTGTGATGTGAAGGCTGAGGGAGATGTGCAGAGGGAGAAGTTCCATCCCACAACCACCTGCACCTTCATAAAGCACTCATTCTAAAAGCAGATAGACCAGACCCTTATAAACTTCTCATATTGCACACTGATTAATCTGCAATGACAAAATGAAAAACATGAAAAAGAATTATTTACTCCAACTTAAAGCTATCCACTATTTAATGTTACAGTTTCTGGGACAGAAATACTGCCAAAAGCTAAGGTACAGTATCCTGAATTAGGCCTGAGAGAAGCATTCAGGTCCCCATGCACAAGATCATTAGCCTGAAATGGAGACAATTTCCCTCAACTATAACACCTAGAATTATAACTGGTAGGTTTTCTGGCAGAACTGCTGCTCTGAGAGACATCTGCTCGAGACAATAATGTGATGATAAAGAAGGAAACCTGCCTTAAAAAAAAAAAAATTATATGGATTCACATTTCAAAACTGTAATGACAGAATTGGTTGAATAAAGACCATTCGGGTGTTTGGGCTATGTTTCCTTCTATAATTTAAAAATAGATCCCATTCTGTGAAATAGCAAGTGTGCATGGAAAAATTCAACCCTCTTTATTCTTTCATGTAATGGGCATTAAATATAAATATGAACACATTGGGTATACATTATAAAATGAGGCAGTGAAATTCACAGCAGCTGATACTGAGGAAAATGTGCTGGTGCTCCAGCTGCAAACAGAATGACACATGAGTTTATGATGTTAGACACACAGAGTTTTAGGGAGACACAATGCTCTTTACTGGTATTCTATACAGTGGGTGTTTGAAAGTTCAAGCTTTTGGTTCCAACACTGATGTGAGGAGGAGTGCCATCATTTCTGCCTAAAACAGCAGCCATAATTGTACTCAATTTCCTGTGTAGCTACAGGAAATATGGCTTATTTTAAAAGCTCTTTCAAAAGAAATTTAAATAATGACCATTCACTTTCTTGAGAATAAAACTTGTTCCAGAGGAGAAATCTCCAGGCAGCACCAA
>WBND01001061.1:131336-145374 GCA_013398595.1 Tychaedon coryphoeus | reverse complement strand
TACATATATGTATATATATTTATATATTTATATATATATTTACATTGCTGTTTTTGGGGGGAGTGTCTTTTTTTTTGTTTTGTTTGTTTTGTTGGGTGTTTTTTTGTTTGGTTGGTTGGTTGGTTTTTGTTTTTTTTCACACATCATCCTACCACTAGAAGCTTTTGCATGAACATAAATTTAACATAAGTTTTTTTGGTGATCCAGTCTTAACTGGCAAGACCCTTAAGACAGTCTTCTTTTAAAGAACTGTAAATTGATGCAATTGGATTAAAATAATATTTTTTAAAAATCCCATCACACTCAAGCCACAGCATAAGAAAATGCAATTATCAAACAAATGAGCCAGGCAATTTCCAGACTTTGCCAAAACTAAAATACAGATATGACTCAGTTCTTTGTCAGGCAGACAATGAAAGTCTGCTGTGGCTGTTGACTGTCCTCCCACACAGCATCAACTGAAATGTTTGTCCCAAATTTTAGAGGTTTCAGTGTTTTCTTTAAATACCTCAATACAAGCAAGGTATTAATTGAGTGTACCTCTCAGGTCTGGAATTCATCTTTATAGCATCAAATTTATAGCTCAAGTGTGAATTTGGAGAACAGAGATGATCCTGCATGGAATCAAGTCATTAAAAAAAAAAAAAACAAGAGCATTCTGCTTTTCAAAATGAGCGGAGCACACAATGACTTCAGCTTGAGTCATGATGTGAAACATTTTATGATTTTTCAAAAGCTTAGAGGCAGACAGCATCATTCAATTACAATTCCAGGTTTTGCCAGAAACACTGGTGGATGTACAATGTATTAGGTGGGGACTGAACTTTTCTGGTGCTAAACATACACAGAAAGAAGCAGCAGTGAGACAGCAGCCACACACCAAAGGGAAAGGAAAAAAAAACCCAACCCAAATACTCAAGATTTAAAAAGTATTACTTTCTTTTTTTTTGTTGTTTTCAGAGACAAAAATAATTCTGAAGCTTCCTTGTTGTATTTACTAAGGCCAACAGAGTCAAACAATGAAGTTCACAAATATAATTTATCTAACAGCTCATCCATCCCCATTAAACAACAGATTTAAGGAATGTTGTACAACATCAGTCACAGTAAACAGCAAGACTGACAGGCACAACAGAGACCCCTTCCTGGGTGCCCTCTTCTTAATAATTACTTTGCAAAAAGAAAGTAATTAATTTTTTTTACACTAATTTATTTATTTTTTTAGATTTAGAGGCCTCATGAAATATGCCATACAAATATGCTAGTGAAACTGCAGTGAGAGAAGGGTGGAGGAAAGCAAAACATATTTACAGAATGCAATTTCTCTCCTCAGATCCAAGAATGTCTCAACATTGAAGTCAATGATGGAAAAAAAAATGGGGCAAGAATTAAAAAAATAAAAAAATAAAAATAAAAAAACATAAAGGAGTTTAACCAAAATTAGATAATTTACAGCTGTACTGTATGGTTACTCAAGTTATCACTTCTCATTTTGAAACAGAGGTTCCAAAATTGGCCATATCAAAACTCTAAGGAAAAACTGGGAGAATTAAGTTGATCACATCCTGACTTCTAGGTCTTATAATGATGATCTTTATAAGGCCCATATTTGATTTCACCCTAAATCTACACAGGACCCCCTGGGATTGATTATGCAGAGTTCATAATTATCCAGGAAATATTACAAGAGTTTCTGAGGGGAAAATTATAACATTACAGTTATACCATGCTATTTGAATCTATTTAGGAGCACATAGAACATAATTTGGACAGACAGACAGAGATAAAACACAAACCCCCAGCAGTTAATCTGACCCCTAGGTGATCAGGTGCATGGCAAAAAATTCCTCAAACTGGGGAAAAAGAACCCAAAAAAGTGAAGTCTTGTCTTCAGAAAACATCCTGTCAGAACAGGTCATGGAAAGATTAATGTTATTAGTAAGTTGTCATACAACAACTCTGTATTAATTTGAGCCTCAACCCTACAATCTGTCTCCTAGAATGAATATCATAAGTCTCATTAAAGCTAATGAGGTTTTGACGAGGCTTCAAACTTGCAGACTGGATTTTATGATTGTGCACCAGACATTTCAATCAGACTGGTTTAATCCATTCTAATTTTTGCCAGCTTGCTTTGGGGTTTGCAACTTCCCCCTCAAAAGTTATTTTTATTGTGGTGAATTTCATGGATCTGTGTCTTTAATTATGAAGTTATCTTAATCACAAGCACACTGTATATCCACGTTATGATACAGAATTTATTTTTAAATGTCTGCTGTAAATACAGCTTCTTGGGTTATTTATGCAAGATGAAGACCTCCACAGGCTGACAGGAATGTAAATGAAGCATGCAAGTGTGCTGGACAAAATACCTTCTAAAGAACTCCCCTTACTAATTGACAATTAATATTAATTCAGTATGAAAGTGTCTTCTTCCAAACCAACCAAAATAAAAAAAAAAACCCAACATAAACCAAAGCAGCATTAAAGTATCTTCTTCCAAAGCAAATGAAAAAACAAAACAAAGCAAAACAAAACAAAACATCAAAAAAACCCCAAACCTAACAAAATAAACCAAAGCAAACAAAAATCAGCAACAACAAGAAAAAAAGACATCTAAAATGCAGAATCCACATGGCTCCATCTATGTGACAGTACTACTCCTCAAGGGAATGAAAAAATTTGCCACAGCCAGAACATCAGGACTTTGCATGCCACAATGCAGGAGAATCCACAGATGCTATCCACTGATTTTTGCTATTTTTGTCTGAGGCACACAGAAAAATAAAAAAAAAGAAAAAAAAAAGTATGCAGATTTTCTCATTAAAATATCTTGTCATTGCTTTGAAACTGTCTCCAAAGCATGGATTTATGCAGTTCAAAGAAACTCAGGAAACAGTTGTTGAGGATCATTGTTCTCAAATTCAGCAAAGGGAGAACTGCATTTACTCAAGTTAATGTGAAAACTTCCACAATTCTTTCAAGATATGAAATATATTTGTGGAAAATGAAGAATCAATGCAGAGTTCTTATGTGCTACCACAAGATCTAAAAGAACAGTATTTAATACAGATCTGGATGCTCAAGGATCATGACTGACTCCCTGAACTCACCCTCCTCTTCAGGTGATTCATGAGGTAATTTTAATTTTAATGGGATTGCCACAGAAGTGAGTACTCACCCAACAAAACTTTACATGTCTAATATTGTTTGTGAGGGATTCTCCACAGGTAAGAGCCTCCTAAATTCTAGAATCTGGCATTGTTTCAAATTCTCCTGAAATGCTACATCCATTTATGAGCTGCTTTCTGGCTGAGCTGAGAACAATTATCACTCAGTGGAACGTAGGAAAACAAATGTGAAATGGTATCAAGGGTCTCACCTGCAATAATGACTCTTTGAGCTACAAGATTTTCCTTTAAAGCAGCCTGGATTTCAGGTGGAGTTCCCTCCACATGGCACTGAGGTGTTATCCATCTCACCTGACCTCAAAAATCTTTGCTGTAGTGTTTACAGCTAATTTTTCAGCTGTGTTCTGCCCTCAAATAAATTTTGCAACCAAGAAAACCTGCAAAATTCAACTGATTTTTCTACTGTAACTTAGATTTATCTCATTCTTTTCCTTATATTGTTAGAAGTTTCTTCGTTTAACAAAACATTTTTCCCAGAGCTGAGAGTAAATCTGACAATTTGCACAAAACCCCCTGGCAGAAAAAAAACCATGCTGCACCCAGCACCCCACCTGTGACAGAAAAACATCCAAAAGTGCCAAAAAAAGAGCAACATTTACTCTGGGTAGGTGTGAGCCATGAGGTTTTGTGAGCCTTGAGGAATTACTTAGCTCTGAATATAAAAAATGAAGTGCCCAAGGCCAGGTTGGATGGAATTAGGAGCACCCTGGGACAGTGGAAAATTTCCCTGCCCATGGCACGGGGGGGACTGGGTGGCTTTAAAATCCCTCCCCAACCCAAACCATCCAATAATTCTTTGATTTCACAAATTGCACCAAATCCTGGAACAACTGCATTGTCAAATCCACAGTGAAAGATTACACAAACATTTCTTTGATTCAATTTTTTCTTTTCTTATCTTTTCTTTTTTCTTGTAATTAGAAAACCAGTGTTTTTTGAAGTATCTGCCCAAAATTCATTTGTGTAACTCACTTAAAGCAGTTGCACACGTGCAGACAATCACAATGTGAAATTAGGTCCCAGGTGCTCAGCAAATATTGAATATGTAAGCTGTACAAGTTGTTTTGTACTGGAGATTAATTGGTGCTTTTTAGAGTGTGAATATGCTGCCTAAGAAATAATTCATATGTAAAAGGTTAAGTAACTGAAGATCTAAATATTAAATCTGAGATGCATATTAATTACATAAATATTAACTATCTCAATTTTAAAAATAGATATCTGACAGCATTGAGAGAAAACAAAATGCTGTTTTCATAGAAATGCATTGAACTACCTGATGTTACCCACAAATGAAGCATTTCTTATTTTTTGTGGTCATTAAGTGGAACAAAATACATTTCCTATAAATAAACTAAATTTGGGATATTTTTCCATTTTGGTAGGTAACTAGATTTCACTAAGCATACTCTGGAAAACTGAAAAAAAAGTAAAGAACATTACAACCCAACCTATCATAAAATCTTGGGCACAACTTTGTGGGTTTTTGTGAGAGCAAATGGAAGGAGAATATAGCCTTGACTTGATACCAAAAAAGTTTTCTTTTTCTTTAATGTGAAAACCCATATTAAATAAAATTCATCTATTATAAGAAATGGTTGTAGAGAAATTATTTTAAAAATCCATACACCACCACTTCCCAGCATATAAAATGTACTGACACCACATGCTTTAAAAGGTCGCCTTGCATTTGAAATAACAAACCTGGCAAAATTTGTACAAGCTTGAAAATTTCAAGTAGAGGTGCAGTAGTTATGCTCTTTAACCAAAATTCACAAGTTCCACAGAACCAATGACTGTCCTCACCCAAATATGTTAAACATGAGATTGGACTCAGGTCTCTATTTTTAGTTTTCCACAACTTCCAACCAGCTACTCCCTAGGAGCTTTCCAGGCTTGCATAAATCAGCCTAATTAGCAGATACTCAGCTGAATTGTATTCTGTGTCCACTTTTCACCTTTAAAAGCAGTCAAGGATTTGTAAAATGCACACACAACCTCATCTTACCTAGGTGGATAAGACCTCACATTTTCTAAAATGTAATTCCTACTAAGTTCTTATTTGACCTATTCATTTTTCAGGGGTATATCAAGGTTTAGATGGTGGCAACAACTCTTAATTCAGGAAGGACTGAGCCCTGGGATACCCTGCCTTCAGTTACACCAGAGAAATAAATCACAACCCCACCTCAGACAAATCAACCTGCTCCTCCTCTTTCATGGCCAAAAAATTGCAGGTGAGAAGATCAGGTGAGGACTGGCCCATCATGGCAGTTTTAATTATCACTGTCATATTGAGGAGTTTGTAAAATGAATTATTTCCCATTTAAATGTCACATTGGTTTGGCTAGATTCCAGTTTTGGGTATTTTTTAAATAGCTTGTACAGAAAGTGTGACTGCACAAGCCAAACACCTTTTACTAACAGAGGCTCACAAAGGTCGTTGTGATATGAGCAAAACTCTTAGATTCAAAAAAAATGCCTGTATCTCTCTCAAAAAAAAAAAAAAATCCTACTTGATAGAATCCTGAGATGCCTGACCTTCTCGAGAGAGAGAGCAGGTTTAGAGCTGTGTCACTCCACATTGGCAGCATTGCTTTGCAGGGATAATCTTACCAGTCAAAATAAGCCTTCAGGTGCTGCAATCTGAAAAATCACTACCAAAAATCCATTTATTTGATGATTATATTGTGTGTCTAACATTTTCTACCTTGTAACAGCAGCAACAGCAGGATACAAATGTTGGACTCAGTGCACAAAAACCCCAAGCCATACATCCAGGCTGATGTTATTTTTGTCAGTGTTGTCAATAAAATATTTTTCAGTGTTTCTACTTCTCAATAGTCTTCAGGTGATTGGACAAAGCATAGATGGACACAAACCAAGCATCTTGCTATTCAACTTCATTCTTTCCATCTGCCATTTGGAAGAAAGCATACAAACATGAAGATATAAGCAGAAAACAGTGTAAAGCTAAACTTAAATAAAATTATTGGTGCATTGTTGACATTAATTCAAATTTAATATCCCTTGAGTTCAACAGATGTGCAACACTCAAAGGCAGACAAATGGCACGTGCAATAGAGACCACAGCCAGTGGAGAGGAAATAAAGTTTCAAAACTATAGTAGGAACATAATATTTGCACAGATAAGCCATTTTTACAAGCAGAAAGTTTCCCTGCCACGACCCTTTCTTTTGAATTACACTGTTAGCAGATTCACCTTTCCCTCACCCTTTTCCTCCTAATCATCTTGTTTCACTACAGTTTGAAAGAAATGCTTCTCCTGACATGAAATTAAGCCAATTTCATAGAATTTCTGTCTCCAGGAGAAAAAGCAGACGTCCAGAGGGCACTCCACATTCCTTTGGGGAGAAAATATTTTACAGGGTTAGTCCACATCACACCCAGTGAACAAGGGGCAGAAGTCCAACACTTGATCATGGAATCATTTACTCTTCCTTGGTCTTACTGTCACTTATATCAGCAATACCAGTGAAAAATCCCATGTGAAAAAGGGGGAAAAAAATGTCCATAAACCCAAACAGGGCAACAGGATGGGTGGTACAAAAAAAATTAGTAATCAGCTTAAAACCTGTAGTAAGTGCAAGACATGATTGGACAAACCAGGGTTTGTAAAGGTTATAAACCACAGCAAAGAACATTCCTAAGGGCGTGGAGGCACGCAAGGAGAGCAAGCCCTTTTCAGAATACACCCAGATATCTGGGATGGCCAGGTTATTCTCTTTATTCCATTCTAAAAATCTTCCTCAACTGAAAGATCAGTAAGAGACACTTTTTCCTTTTTATTTTTATTTTTATTTTTATTTTTATTTTTATTTTTATTTTTATTTTTATTTTTATTTTTACTGATCTTTTAATTCCCACCACCAGCCTGTGCTACCTGTGTTACTTGTGTTACCTACCTTCCTTTGAAACTTTAAAACTCACGCCGAGCAACTTACCTTCCAAGGCACACAATCCAAACAGGCAGGATATTTAAGTTCCTCTAAGACATTTTTTTTTCAGATATAAAGTTATAAAAATATTTGCAATGTGGCTTAATTTCTTTGATCATCAAAATTTGAATGAGAACAATACCGGTTTTCCAAGAAGATGCATTCTATTTTAGGTAAAAATTTGATTACATACTTTGGTAGACTATATTTTGCTATCTGTGCTGATTGTGCCTTCTGGGAGATCCAGTTTCCATTTTAAGAGCTGTCTAGCAGACAGCTTAAAGAGTATCACTCTGCACCAACAGATGCTCACAGCAAACCAGTAAGAGATTTCCACCAGACTGAGGGGAAAAAAAAACAACTACACAATGCTGAATAGGATTGTGGGATGTAAATCTAATATCTTTGGGATGTAAATTAAATTCAGATACAATGAGGCAACAATTAGGCAATTCTGGGCTCAGGATCTGATCTTTGTGTTTTTTAGCTACTCCTGGTAACACATACTTATTGTGGGGCATAGGACCATTAATTACAATTTTCTCATGTGTTAGTAGATGAAATAAAGACAGTGTTTAAGAACATGGAAATGTTCAAATCATAAAAAGGGTCCTGCTGTTAATTACTTAACCTTGTTCCTGGACTCTTACACATTATTATCACATCACTTTCCAGCACTGGGAATAATTTGGTTGCCTCCCAAAATGCGTCTCCCAGGGCACATAAGCCTTGATTTTAGTATTTAGATACCTCTTTCAGAAATTTAGGCTCTATCTTGTGATGGTCAAAACTGTACACTTGGACCCATCCTGGATAACTCACTACTTGTCATGTGAATATTTCCTCCTAACAACTTACTGTGATAGTTTAATCACTGCTGGCTACTCAGGAGTGCAAACTTACTCTGAAACATCTGCTTTTTAAAAACGTGTGAATCAAATGTTGATATTGTTAGAAAATTTTTTCCACATTTAAGTCTTCAATAAAAATTTCTCTGGGCACTTCCCAGATCTCTGGAAGGTTTTTTTAGAGTCTCAAGATGTGAAATGGAAACTCAGTAGTCAGTAGAGCCTTGCAACACTGCCTGTCCCCATTCCCACTCGTTCTGCCACATTCTCTAACAAACTCTGAAATCTCCATACAGTTATTTAGGAGGATAAATAAGTGTTCAAACCCACTCTTTCTGACATCCACAAGCAGATTGCTTCCTCCTTTCCTGCTCTCCCTCCCCATGGGGTTACTGAGTGGCACTGACTGCTTAGACAAGAAAAGGCATAGGGAGAAAAAATGTAAATTATGGAATAGAGAGGGTGTTTGCAAGGTAACCTGATTTCAAATAAACAGCAACAACCCACTGTGGTCATTCTCATGTTTCTGTCTGGGCAATTCCTGTCCCCAGAGACAAAGTGATGAGGGAAAAAAAAATCCCAGCAGGGCAGGCTGAAAAAATAAAGAATATTAAGGGCAGAGTAAGATCTCTCCATCCCCATGACTGAATCTTTACAGAGAGACAGACACTAGTAAAATCCTTGGAGGAAAGAAAAATGCTTTCATAGCTTTTTCTTCCCTCAGACTACTTGCTCTGCTCTTGCCTGCTGGGTTTTTCTAGGAAGGAGTACATTTGTAAAGGAAGACTTGTCCTCTGCCTTAGAGGTTATCACAAAATCTGTATTGGACACTGCACCTCAAGCTGCCAGATATTTACTGTTTTTTCCTCTTTCTTACCTCTCTAAGCAAATGACATTTTTTTCCCTATGTTCTGCACATCTTCTATTTTTTTGAGTGCAGCAATTGTTTTTTCTGATGGTAGTGATGGTAGTACCTGAACATACAAGAAATCCTTTCAATCCTGACTCTTGCACCAGCCAAAGAGAGTAAATTAATCCTGGCTTCAGTCTAAAAGTGGCACCTCCTCAGCAGAGATCCTCCTTGGATTGTCATACACATTTCAATTATCATTTCAGAACCTCCCTGCATCCCCTGGAAATTAGTAAGACAGAGGAGTACATGCTACACCTGAGTGGCTGACAGCCATGGCAACACTCTGAATTGCCACCTGAGAGCAGAACAGGGGATTGATTGGCACTTACTCATGAACCAGCCAGACTCTCCCATGATTATCTAAATATCATTTTCCTTTTTTTCACAGCGCATCGCCTCCCTGAAATTTTCACTGCATTTGCTTTTAAGAGATAACTTATCACACCCACTGCTGCAGCCTGCAGTTTGTCCACACTTGCACATCCATCATGGGTTTAATTGTAACAGATAGCCCCATGCATGGGCAATTTCACGCATTTTGGATTAATCTGTAAGAGATATTGCTGTACAAGTTCATGTGCAGAGAACTCCTCAGCATGATGAGACACACAACAGCTTTTTCCTATTCTCTGTGTTCTTCCTCTCATCTTTATCTTGATGCTAAGATAAATATTTGTCGTGAGTCTCTGAGAGAAATTTTTTTTTTTTAGCCTATGAAGCAGAAGTAGATGGTTGTGTGAATACAGAAAAATAGGTTTTGGTTACTACTTGGTTTTGCTGATCCTGTTGTAACATCATGAAATTTAAAAATATAAAATAAACGCAAAATATGTGGTAGAATTTACCAGATTAGGTTGGAGATAGAAATTTCAAAGTAGTTTTACAGGGTTTGGGCTTTCACTGGTGTTTCTAGCAGCTTTGCTTGCTGATGCCCACAGTAAAAGCAGCAGAGAAATCCTTGTCTGTAAAGAATCTGCACCCTTTAAAGAAACTCTGCACCCTTTAACCAGCTTCCAGTATCTTCCCTTCTCACCACTGGATGGAAAATGTGGGTTATTTTCTCTCTGTTGAAAAGCAGGAGTTTATTAATTTCTCATACTACTTGAGTAGAAGAGATGAGTGTGTGTGTCTGTATGAAAGCAAGCATACTGCAAGATATAAATTCTTATTTCTGGATTTAGATACTAGAGCTGCTTGATACGGGCAGAAACATTCTGACAGGGATTTCCAAAATCCTGCTCCAAAGCTTTGTCACATAAAAGAGTATAGAATTTTAATACCCTTTTACACTTCCTCCTAACTCACCATCAAATAATCCAAATGTGTATTACCTGTTTTCTGGTATCAGATAACTGTGGGGATCACAGCCTCTAAGAAGCCAAAACACCCAGCAATTCTCTTGGCTGGGAAAGAGGAAAGGTAAATCAAAAATTTCTCTCTCACTCAGCTGGATGAACCAACACAAACTGCCTTCCATGTATAAGACTTAGATGGAGCTCTGCCATATGCAGCAGGATTTTGTGGGGTTTTTTTTTGTGCACTGAAAAGCCTGAAAAGTCAGGAGTTTTAATACTGCCCTTCTGGAGCTGTTGTGTGCTGGAACACACTGAATCTGGAAACTGGTGGACAAGTGAGGCGTTTCAACATCTCAAAAAAAAAAAAAAAAGACAGACAATTCAACAATTCTCTCCTCAGTGTGGAGTTCTTGACAGAGATATCTCAGGGAAACACAAGGAAACACCCTATAAAAGATGGGGTAGGCAGCAACAAAATAAGCAATGATAATAATGGATTTAAAAGCTGTGATTAACAAACATCACCAACATTACCCCAAAGGCTGATTCTAGCTGTCTGTGGAAACACTTGGAAAACCAATGGGTTTCTGCCAAGAAAGTACTGATAGTTGATATTTTAAAAGGATGTGAATCCAGATTTTTAATAGGAAAAGTCTCAAATGCACATGGAAGGAAGCAAAATCTGCATCAGGGATAAGGTGCTGTGGCTTTAACGCAGTTCCCTGACATGAGCAAGCTCTTGTTTGCAAACTCTGAAATGCAGGAGCACTCACCAGGAAGTTGTGTCAATTATTCTCCATCTTAAAATCATGTGAATGTCAAAATGAATAGAGGAAACAACCCCCAGTGCCTGTATAAACCAACAGCTCTGCAAAGATACCTGATAAATATGGGTTTATAACTTCCTTCCTGCTGTCTCTGGCGAGGTCAACTACTCATTTACAGCCACAGAACCTTGCTTTCTGCTGGACTGAAGTCTTCCAGGTTTTCCACTTTAGAAAATATTTAAATGAAGGAAAAATTTTGTAATCATCTATGCCAATGAGGTGAGTGAAAATGTTTTGTTAATTCATGGTGAAAACACAAACTGGAGCTCCTGTGCATCATAGCTGAGCAAGCTGAGATATACCATAATAGAAGATCAGCTACTCATGGAAAAGCAGAATGGGCTGAAAATTGCCAATTACAATTGAACTTCAATAAGAATTTGGACTCCCAGAGGAAAAATCTTAATGTTTTCAAGATGACAGAAGTATTTCCAATTTGTATCCTGAAACAAGATTTCATTTTGAAATGTGATTGCTGTGGTTTCCTTAGCAAAGTGAAAAACACTCCAAAACCATAGAATGTGTTATTACAGGAAACAAAGACCAGTATTTTCAGTTTGGAGGAAGACTTTTTTTTTCTCCATTTTGGTCAGCAAAACAGTTATTCACAAAGCCAACATCATGAATCAGTGGTGAAAGATATTGGAGATACCACTGGGTTTGTATTTACTGGAAGTGCCACATGACACAAAATGATTGGCACAGGTAATTACAGGAAAAGAAAAAAATTATCTCATGGTTAAAACAGTGGAATTAAACCTCAGAGTTACCTTGGCTTTCACCCAGACTGCTCTTTAAAGGTTGTTACCTGTGATGCTCACTCTGTGAACTCCAGGCATTACAGACAAAACTGATGAGAATGTGGATTCCCTGCAACAAATGTTAGCTCTGTTTGCTGAACTTTTAAAACTCTCCTTAAAGAAGAGGAATCCTGTGACAATATCAGGCAGCCAGGGTGCCCTGCCTCAGTTTCCTATTCCAGCAGATGCAATTCCCTGGTCTCCTTTCAGGAGATTGTCACACAAATATTTTTAGACACATTCAGGAAGTTTGCAGAAAGACTTTTATAAAGATGAACACTGATGAGGCTTGCAAGGAAATTAATCATTCTATTCCAGGAGCAGGTTTTGAATAGTGTGCAATAAATAATGCCTAACTCTGCTGTGATTACCAGGCAAATGGGTTTGGAGCCACAACTCTGAGATAAATAACAGGGAAAAGAAGCCCAGCTTCATGCAGGTTTGTGCTCTGGACAGGTTTTGTCACAATTTGCAAAATGGAATTGCAGACAGAGTGGTCTGAAGGGCAGTCTGAGAAATCACTGCCATGATGGAGCTGAAAAATCACTGCTCAGGTGGGATGGGACTAAGTGCTGGGCAGAGAGAAGCTCTCAGCAGAATCAGCAGCAGTTTAGAGCAAGGGTTTACAAAATCAGTGACAACAATCCAGTACCTGCACACTCTGAGTTTCCCCCAATTTACAGTTAGATGTGTGACTGTGTCTGTACTGCTTTTCGAACCTAAGCAAAACCTCTGGCAATAAAACATGACAGAAGAACACTTTCTTACCATAACACTGGATTAAGAAGTACTTTTGTCTGCTTTAAAGTGAGACCATCTTGCCCAAGGGCATGGGGAACTAGATGTGCACCCACAACAAAATTACTGAATACACTCTGATATTTTATCACACACCTGTCCTTATTTTCAAGTCTTTTATCTTCTGCCAAAACTTTTAATCAACTTCCATCCAGGAAGAATTTTGAATAAATTTGATTTTCTTTTCTTTTTTTCTTTAATCACCAAACTGACAAAAAGTTTCACTTCACCTGAGCAACAGGTACACATGCTCACACATTTGAGAGGAAGGGAGAACAAAAATACCTGGTTGCAAGCACTGTACACAACTGCTATCTTCTGTTCTTACATTCAAAAGAATTCTGCATTGCTACTGAAAAATTGCATGATGAATATAATAATAAATGCAAGGAGCTGCTGAAGAGTTACCTGTTACTCAATGAGGAGATGCTCTGCTGAGTGAAAAAACATCCAACCCCTGCCTTGTGGCATAATGAAAAATATCCACTTCTAAGACAGAAAACAGCATGGAATCATTTATTACATCACAAGCCAAAGATAAGCTAAGTAAAGGCCATTCAGGCAATATTAATTTTGTGTTTCCTTCCTCTGTAGTGCTTGCCTGATTCTGAAAATTTAACATTCCTATGGTATTGTCTTTAAGGTATGTTGGAACTGAACAGACTTTATCAAAATATATAAAAGTTGAAGGATACTGACAAGAGGAAAACACTTTCTTCCAGGGTTAGAACAAGTTAAAATTCTTCCTCAGTTACTAAACTTTGTTATTTTGGTAAGCTTTAATTTTAGACTAATATTTAAAAACCATTAAAATAATCTCTAAAATTTACAATTATTGCGTGGCTCACTGGGAATGAAGCACTCAACTGAGAACACATTTCTGAAGGGAAGCAAATTGAAGTGGAGAGCAGGAACAGCCCAGTGCTCAATGATTTTTAACATACTTCAAGGTGGCATCATCTAACTAATTAAACTGATTACATTTGAGAACTTCAGAGGCTTACAGATAAATTCTTAATCTTGAGTTGTCTTAAAAACCTTGATTATTAATCTGATAATTGTGTGAAAGCATTTGCTGCTTTCACCAGCTCAGGAAGAAAAAATGAAACAACCTTTGTCTACGGCTCAAAGCCTTTTAAAATAATAATGTGAATTTTTAGACTCTGATTCCCACTGCAGCCACAGATACAAAGTAATTGCATTTTTTATCAGAAAGGAAATTTAAAGTTAACAGAAGAATAGTTAAAACTGTCCTCAGACATCTAAACACCTTTTTGTTTTTTAATTTCCATTCCAATATTATTGGAAATATCTCTCATCATGAGACCTATGAAGGGAGGAATCTATTCCCAGGGTGGCTACACTCCACTGTAAGAAAGGAAATTTAAAGTTAACAGAAGAATAGTT
>WBND01001061.1:113122-129047 GCA_013398595.1 Tychaedon coryphoeus | reverse complement strand
AAAAAGAAACCCAAACAAACAAAAACAAACAAACAAAAAAAAACCCCAACCCACACCATAAAGTCAGGAACAAAACAAAAAAGCCTGCTATCCAGAAAAAAAAAGTATTACAAAAAATTGTATGCTAAAGCCCAGTCCAGCAAATGTGAGTGGAGAAAATAGAAGTCTGTTCTCATGTGCTGCACTTCCTGAATCTGTCCTGACTACATGCTCAAACAGTTGAAGGGGAAAAAAATGCTGAAAATTTAGATCATAAGTGAAAGCCACAGACACAGCTTCACTGTTGTCCTACCCTTTCTAAGGTAAATTATTTATTTTTGCAGTTTACACAGGGGATGTAGGGAGGCAGAGCCTGTAGTACTTCAACAAAGAGCCCAGAGTACCTTGGAAATATTTCTGCCTTTCAAAAACATGAAATGCCAAAATTCACACCAACCATAATAAAACCATGTATAAAAATATGCACCCATAGGCTCCAAAACCCCCTGTTTTCCCTATATTAAATACAATGTATTAACAAGAAATTCTGTGATCTCTGTTATGTCTTTATGTCTGTTATTGTTCTTTAAATATATGGTACATTCTAAGAAATGTCTGGCCAGTCTATTCTCCACACTGTTTATGCAGTTTGAGTGTATCAAACCACATGCAACATTACATTTTACATCCACATATATAAACCCCATGATTTAGAAGTGCTCTAGAAGCTGCCAAATACCAGCCCTCTGCAGTTCAAGGAAAAAAAAAAACAATTGGTGAAGTTCGGGAATCCAGACAAATCCTAATACAAATGTGGGATTTTTAGAAAGGATGTGCTGCACTGATTATTTTATGGTTATTTTTCTGTTTTTCATTAATCTTCCCTCAGATGTTAAAAAACAGTGTTCTAACTGAAAGCTGTTAGATTCTGATCTAAATGTTATTTCCAAATATATTATGAAACACTATCACCACTATTGGTTTGTTGTGGACTTTTTGAAGCCCTGAAGAAATAAGAGGTGGAAGAGATTTTTTTTTTTCCCCCAATACATTATGGCAAGCACTGAAAGCAGTAAATGCTCTCTGACACCTGAAAGCCTTCCTAACACATCACTGAACTCAGCAAGACCCTTTATAGCACAAGAAGTGTGCTCAGGATTAGGTTTAAAGTGGGGACTCATTCTACAGAGCTCTTCAGCACTGTTTGTGGCTCTTTTGCCAGCCATACTCCACAGACATTTGAATTGTTTAATGTTTGCTTGCTGGCATAACCCATGGCTGGATCAGGAAGACAAGGAACAGAAGAAATGCTATCAAAAAAAGGGGAAAAATCCAGCCTGACATGAAATTTTACACAATAATGTCATAAAGGACTAGGCATGAAAGAAAAAGAAGATTAATCAAGTGAGAGAAATATTCCTAATGAGTGATGGAGAATGCTGCACACAATCTGGTTGAGACAATATCTAAGCTAAATAAGTGTCTTTTAAGAGGACAGAGATGTTGATAAAACACAGTTAAATCTTACAATTTATCACTGCCCCAGAAGGAGGCTCAGAATGATCTATCTGAGGGTGGGTAAGGATCTGTCACTTCCCCTGTGTCACCTTCTTTAAGCTGAAGCCTTTTGTTGTGCTCACAACCACCTTCCACCCAAATTTCTTTACTCTCTCACTTGGAGAAGGAACACTGCTGTTCTACTTCCTCCTCCCCACCCATGACTTTCCTCCACTGAGCAAATTAATAGAGCTAAAAGCTAAACCAAGCTGAAGATTAGAGAGACATCCTACTGCATCACTGTCTGAACACCCCTCCAAGGAAATCTTTCACATTTTGTGTTGACACCCTTCCCCACTGAAATGCAGATGACAACAGCATTTATGAGCACATCTGCACTGCTCTTTTAGGTTGGCTTTTTTTGGTTTTTGTTGGTTTTTTTTTTTTCCCCTACCAGCTCTCAGGCTGTGTCCATAATTGCAGTGGACACCTGGAGGGACAGCAATATGTCACGGATGGTTTTTCTCCCAGACTCATCAGAGCCCTCAGCTTTGCCCCTCACATCCCAGCTATCACAGGCATGCTGACACCCATGACAGCAGACATCCTGCCTGTACCTCCCAGACTAATTAGAAGTGTCACTTTCCTGGTCTCAGACACTCTGCAGTGAAATTCTAATGAGTCTAATGCGTGTCTGAAACCATCATATTTTACAGCAAACCCCAAAATACATCATTACCATAACAGGTCAGCTCCATCCTTGTTCTCCATATGATTTAATTGCAGCTGCTGCTCTTTGTGCAAGATGCTGGAGGACTTGTATTCACCAGCCCTGTGTTAGCAGGGCCTCCTGTCAGCATCATTAGCACAGGAAATGCAAAGTGAATCTGGATTTCACGTGGATAATGAGCGTGCTGGAAAGTGGCTCCAGCAAAGAGCCACTTGCTGCTGATCCACGCCACTAAATATGTGTTTTAGCATTTCCATTATCAACAAAGCTGGGGAATACACTGATAGGGCAGAGGAATAACTGGATGGACTCAGGGGGCATAGCATTTAGAAGAACAATGAGCCAGCTCCCAGCGTGGAGGTATTTATATGTGTCCCTGAGCTATGGACCCTAAATCTAAGACTCTAAAGGTCTAATTGATCATAGGATCCATACTGGTTTTACCCCATGGAAAAGGCAGGTGGCATGCTAAGGATGTATTAGATGAGGTGCTCCTGACAGAGATGCCAAAAATCTGATTCTGGAAGATCTCACTGAGCTCCTGGATTAAATACCGTCATGGCCACTGACTAAAAGTGAATTTAGGCACACAGAGGGCTAGCCAGCTTACCACAAACTGGAATCCTGAATAGACAGATGAAGCAACAGCACATTCTGATGAATTTCAACCACTTTTCTTTCCTGATGCATTTCCTCCACGTTTATAGCATCAGTACTGACATGAGCACTCCTGCATGCAAATTAATCAAACTTAACAGTCTGAAAATTGGAAGTGGTTTTTGCATATTCTTTCAATGATTACTAATACCCAGCTCAGGAACTACTGGATTATTGCTCAGTAAACACTCTACCCAAGTCAGGTGAAGACAGGAACGCATTGCTCTCATGTTTATGTGAAACACACTGGCAAAAGGGGCAGGTCTATAAAGGAATTGTTTGATTCAGAGCTGGGAAAGTCTGACTTGGAACAAAATCCTCTAAACTTGCATTCGCTGTGCATCCAAAATTATGCTACAATGTTTTAGATAATATAGTCTGACACCTGGAGTTATATAAGCAAAAGCCTTCAAAACTTCTGCTGCTAAGCAATCTTAATGATGTTGACTTTACAGAAAAATAAACCAGCAAGCCACCAAATAATAATAACAATAAGAAAAAAATTATATATAAGCAGTGCAATGAGAAATATATCCAGTGCAGGTCCTGCAGTCCCTATCTGACATCACAAAAAACTCTGGAGTTTCTCTGTTCAAGGTGTCTGCAACTTATATATGTCATATTCAACTTAATTGAACACATGTGCCTATTGCACCTTCTCAGTCCTCTTTGAGCCAGTTGATTTTGATCAAGAGTACACATTTAATTTTTCTGTTTGTTTGTTTTTTTGGCTCATAAGCAACCCACCTAGGTAAGGACAGCACACCTGATTATTACCTCTCCAGCTGCAAAGGAATAGAGAAAAGGGGTGTGTGTTAAACTTGTAAGAGTGGATTTCATGAACCTGTCAATTTAAGGACTGATGGCAAAGCAAACTTGAATCAAGGTACTTTGTACTTTTGCTGAAGTTACAGCTCTCAGAGTGATCCCACTCTGTCCAAAAATAATGGCAGAATGTACAGAAAGGACCTTTAAAAGAAATTTGTCACAAGTCTATCACTGGATGCAGTGGTCAAATGTAGACATTTCCATGACTTCCCTCCATATGCACACAAACAAATCCCTAAAACAGATAAAAGTACCCTGCCAAGCTGTTTTCCACTACCTGAAACACTCTATATAACCTATAATAATGCTTAGAGGGTTTGCACTTTCAAAAATAACTTATTAACTTTCACTTTGAGTTACTTAGCACTTCTAAAATAATGCTTCTCCTTCAGACAAGACTAACAGGAGTAACTAAAATTCACTTAGAGATTTCCATCATTAAAAAAAAAAAAAAAATCCCCAGAAACCCCATACAGTCGAAAGTGGAAAATTTTACTGAGAATTTACTTTATCCACTTCAAATACTCCCACATGAGACTAAAGAACTGTGTGAGAAGCACAGCCAGGCTATTAAATTCCTCACATTTTTTCTGACATCTCAATCCCCAGGTGACGTAGGCTATCAGTTTATGGAAAGGGCAGGAACAAGACAGTGAATTCAGAAGGACACGAATCATTGCTTCACTACAAAGAAACAAATAATTCAAAGCAGAATTTATCAGATTAAGTAATTTTCCTTTTTTCTAAACAAAGAAACCAATCTGCAATAGGTGTGATGTTTAATTCTTTTGTTCTAAGCATGGAAAAAAAGCCTAGCAAGACACTGCAGGAATTAACAGCATTCAGCTGTCTGGTAACATGACAAGCATCTCTGATTTTACACAGATAAAGCAGCCTGGTGATCTTTTTTATGACAGTCCCTCCTGTCTGCTGATTCATGGCTTATAAGCACTTGGCAAAGGGCAGCTTTCAAATTTCCTCCCAGGATCCTATTCCAGCTCTTTTTGTCCCAGTGAACACCCTTCACATTCCACTCACTATACCAAGGATGTGTGTGTTTCTGTGATGGGAAGGGGAAGGAACCAGGGGGGGAAAAAGGGAGAAAAGGAAAGCAGAAAGTAAAAAATCCTGGCAGTGGTCTGTGCCTTCTGGCACAGCCCCAAGCTAAGAGTAAAACTGGGATGGTTTTTGCAGATGACACAGCCCTGTGTGAGGTTTTTTTCCCTCTGAACCCACATCAGGGATGTGCAGTTTGCCTTTGGCATTGAGTGCTGAGCACCTGCTGGACCAGACAACAGAGAGGGGGTAAATGTGTCCAGCCTCCTTGTGCTGGGCCAAAATTGGGTTTTTCTTCTCAACTTTTGTAGTGCATCTATTCTTGTGGGTGTATATCTGCAAAACCCTCTGCTTATTTGTTTGTTCTTTTTTTTCTAAAAACAGAACAAACTCAAGAAATCTGTCTGCCTCAAGGACTCCCATGACACATCAGCTTTCAATTTGAAGAAAGGACCTGCTCCACACAGACCATTTGCAGATGTGACCACCCTGCAGCAGCCTTCCATACCTCTGTCTAATTAATAAGCATGTTGCACATAAATCAAAGAGCATGCTCAATATAATCAAATATTTATCCAGGTGTTATTAGTTAACACTAGTAATTATGTTTAGTTACAACACAGAAAATGCTATTTATACTTCCCAGGTTATTTTCCTGCTATCATCAGGCAATTTTACTAAAGCAGAGCCAGAACTATTTAGAGCAGGTCTGTGCTGCCCAGAGTTTCTCAGGTAAGTCTGACAGCTGAGAAGAAGCTGGGGATTGCATGATGCAGCAGAATTACCTGGAGCAAGGCATGCAACCTGCATAAGCAGAGCCCAGAGTTTCATGGCTTTGAAAATGAGACCCCAAGTTACCAGCCCACAAAAGATCTGCAAAGTGCATGCATTCCCAAAAAGACCCCAGGGAGCCACAGCATGGTTTGTACACATCTATTGCTCTGGGTACAATGAGCTGTCCAAATTACTAGTTGTGAAGTAGGTCTTCGTCATGACAAATCCTTTGTGAGCACAAAACAAGAAGTATTCCCAAATGCAAACACCTGGAATCCCTGGATAAGGTTCTCATCCTGGAAAGGGACATTTTTATCAATTACCCAGGTTTGAGTGCCTCAGTTTGAATGTGGAATATCCCAATAAGATAACCTGTATTTCATTAGAGTCCTGCTTTTTATAAACAGTCACACTTCACAGCTGAAATGTCTTCAGTCTTCCTAAAAATCTCTAAAAGCTGCACAACCTTGAGCCCCACCTTCTGCTGTTAACAAACAAGGAGAAATGCAATACAGAGAAGTGCTGCAGGAGGTCTTATGAACAGACCTATCAAGTTTATTTATAGACTCATTTGCTGGTGTCAGGTTTTTCTCTTAAAAGATTTAGTTTCACCCTCAAATATATGTTTGTAATACACAGTTGCAATTTTTTTACTGGTTAAAGTGAAAAATAACCCCAAAGCCAGCTTACATATTTTAAGGACTACATTTACTTAGAAAGCTTAGAAAGCTTAGGAAGCTTAGACTCACTCCTTAAATACCTCAAATGATATTATTGTCTGTACCATTAAGTCCTTTTTCCCCTTTGACTTCTCTGTCCTAGTCTATCATTTTGATGATTCTGCTGTCCTTAGGTTTTCCTGCTGGAATAGCCCTCAACTGAAATACTGCCAGATGATTTAAACCCTCTTGTGGCAACACTAGTGAAAGAAAAACACATTATTCCCATTTCAGATAGCCACATCACTGCTGAATACAGAGGACTGTCAGGTCAAATAAGCTGCTCCTGAAGTGCAGCCAAAAATTCAAAAATTCCATCTGAAAACCAACAGAGGGAATACTGGAATGACTGGGTGTTTGTTCATTAATCTGAGAGGGAATTTATCTGTTTACCTTTAGGATTACATACACTCAGATATTAATAATTTTCAATAGGTTTGCACTGCTTGATGAATATGTGAATTTGAAACCTTGATAACCATTAAGACCTTGGTCAGAGACAATGCCATTTTTGATTAGGCACTGTTTCAGGAAACATCCCAATTCTTATGGCACACTCAATATAAATTCTTGATTTTTCTCTGCTCTCTGCCTTTTATGAAGAGCAACAGTTTCACCCTTTTAAAGAAAACACTTACTATATATATATTCATTTCCTTCTAGAGATAGTTATGGAAGTCTGAAAATTCATTTACTCCAAGAAATTCTTCTATTATATTACTCAGTCATTTTAATTGCAAATTTTAAGCTGATCCACTATATACATCTAATTATCTTTAAATGAAAAATGCTTGTAATTCTAGTGCTGAAAATTACTATTTCTGTTTAATGGAAGCCTGTAATCAGTATGATTTACTTTTTTACTCCTAAAAACTTCAGCAGCTACGAAGTGAATAAAAGAAATGGGAAATGGCTTAAAATAACTCTAACACAGCTGAAATCAATGGAGTGTATTTAAAACCTCTGATTTTGAAGGACAAATATTTGAAAGCTGCAGGTCTTGGTGATTAAGAAACAATCTCTCCAGGTATTAATCTTGGAACTATCCCATGTGTCTACACCAATTTGATGGGTTTTACTTGGTTTTTACTTTGGGGACTTGGGCAGGGAGGAACACCACCAGAATATCAAAAAGAAACAGGAGAATGCACCATGGAATTTTTATCATGATAGCATTAAGGAACTCAAAAATACAGATGGCCTCAAAGAGAAGTGACTCCATCTCTCTCCATAGAGTAGACACCTAATTTGCCTGAAAGATGATTTAAAAAACTGAAAACAAGTTTGTTTGGGTTTGGTTGTTCTTTGGTTTTTGTTTTTTTTTTTTTGTAATTTACTATTAAAAATAAGTATATTATGATTAAAAAATACAGAAGTTTGATGACAAGCCACATCTCTGCTCTCATTTATTGCTGAATCAAAATTCACACTTGTGGGAATGACACAGAAAAATTTTTCCTGGCCTTTGAATTACAGCTCCTTCACTTTTAGCCTTATGGGAAGAGTAAGAAGCAAACCTACAGAGATCCATATGAAAAGCACAGGCAATGCAGCTCCAGCAGGAAACTCCCCAAGCAAGCTGATTCTAGCAAATATCACCTTTAGGTGACTGAAACATTGCTCATACAGTGAGACTTTATAGTAGCAACACACTCAAAAGCATCTTGGCTTTATTCTGCTATTTCTTGGTGCTCTACAGCTATTTAACCTATTTCCAGACTTTTCTCTTAAGGTTACATGGAATTATTTGAACATAGTGAGGGGTTTTGTGGTTTTTGTTTTGTTTGTTTTGGCTTTTTTGGGGTTTTATATTTTCTTTTTGGTTTGAGGATAGGTTTTAGGGGATTTTTGTGTGTGTGTACTGGGGTTTTGGGTTTGGGGTTTTTTTTTGTTTGTTTTGGGTTTTTTTTGTTTTGTTTTTCTTTTTTTTTTTTTTTTTTTGTTTTTTTTTTTTTTTTTTTTTTTTTTTTTTTTTTTTTTTTTTTTTGGGTTTTTTTTGTTTTTTTTTTCTTTTTTTTTTTTTTGTTTGGGGTTTTTTGTTTGTCTGTTTGTTTGGTTTGGTTGGTTTTGTGTTTTAATTTGGTGTTTTTCTGTTGGTTTTTTGGTTGGTGGATTTTTTTTCTACCCAGGTAGACAAATGCTCATGAATGGTACTGCACAAATATATAGAGGAAGCAAACAGCATTAAAATTACACAAAAAAAAAAGAAAAATTACCTTCCTGCATGTACCCAAACTTTGCACAGCTCATGTCTGTAGAAGAAAGCAGAGGAAAGGAGCAGCAGGTGCTTTAAGGTGCTGCTCTCTCTCAAAAACCTGGGGCAAGACTCTCAGCTGGTGCAGGACAGAGATACTCCAAAATTCTGGCTCCCAACCAGAAGCAAGCAGGGCTGCTTTTAAAAACAGCAACTGCTGACAGCAAGGTATGGAAACAAAAGCATAAATAACCTTAAGTTACTTTTACCTCTCTGGCTCATTTCCTCTGAGACTCAGCTATCCCTATTTCCACAAAGATGTTCTGCCATTTTCTTTTTTCCTGAAGGAAACTAAAATTGTTAACCTGTGCAAGATCTGTCTTCCATTCTATGTTTACTCTGAGAGTAAATAGTGTCCACTTAAGGTCTTTTTACAATCTGAAACATAGAAAAGTTAAGGAGGACAAATGATATGTTCCATCACCTTTTCCCAAAAAGGTAAAATAATTACATATAATAAAATAAAATAAAATAAAATAAAATAAAATAAAATAAAATAAAATAAAATAAAATAATTAAATATTATAAATAAGACATATTTATGTCTTATGTTGTTTTAGTCTGAAAGACAAAATAGGAATTAATTTCAACTGAACAAATGATGTGCATTGATGTGTAATGAACATTACCCTTCCTGAATTTGTGCAGACAGGAGATACAACATAAGGAGACACTCTCTCAAAGTTCAATTATTTAAAAGTTTTAATAGATGAAGCTTTTCAAATAGTATTTAAGGACAAGACACTAAAATATCCTGAAAGGGGAGATGGAGAAAAAAGGGACAGCTCCCCATCTTCCTCTGGCAACACAGACTCTGCAAATAGAACACAAATGGAAGTCAGGGTCCCACATCAAATTAACTCACAAGCCTTGTTTCCCACTGGATAATTCTGACTCTGACACGTACAAAATCGATTAGAGATCTGTTTTCACAAAAGTTCTCCTATATGGTCTCAACTTCCAGTAAGTACTTTGGTTCTTTCAGGTTCCAAAGGACCTGTGCTCTTTTCTTTGGTTTTGGTTTTTTGTGTTTTGGGTGGTTTTTTTTTTCTGCTTGTTTTTTTTGTTTGTTTGTTTGTTTGTTTGTTGATGCTTGCTTGTTTTTAAGTTCCTAAGGATGGAAAAGCAGAGAAAGCAAACAAGTTTCTCTAATGGGGATCAATGACCTGTCCCTGTGGCCCAAGTTAGCAGACCAGTGCCTCAAACTACCAAAATGTGCTGTTCATCACAACCCATTCCAGAGATGTGCTTCTCCTCCTGCAGGATAAATTGGAACCTGACTCATGTTGCCTAACATGAAATCACATTCCCTCCTCTCCTTCCCCCATGAAACATGCTCTAGTGCCCAAGGAGCTCATTGAATCTTTACACATGGCTATCTGAAACTTTGGTGGGTGTTGCCTGAAGTAAAAAGTTTTCTGAGTCAGTTCAAATTAAATCATCCTGCCTAGACTGCTTTTTGAAGGCCAATGAGACTGGTGAGATCTGCATGCAATACTGACCCAGCATCCTGTGTAATATTATAGCATATAATGCACTAATTCACTTGAAAATTATTTTAAAAATACTTTTTCTTCCACCTTTTTTTTTTTCCCCAAATGACTTACACTTTGACTTTCATGAGCTACATCTTCAATGATCTCTCAGTTGACCACACGACTGGTTCCAAGACTTACAGTCCCTTAATTACCCACATTAGATTGGAGCAATTATGGAGCAGACCAGACCAAGGCATCTGCAATTCCTTGGAAATTCCAGTCCTTGGAAATTACTGCAAAGGAGGAGGCCATGGCAGCACCAAGGGTAAGGGGTTTTTCAGACCTCAGCCCAGCATAGTGCAATACCTGTACACACTCCTGGGTCTGGGAGTGTGGGATTTCCCCAATTTTCACCTCTCCTTTTAGAGCAGAGTCTCTCCTGCTTACCCCTTTCTTCTGAAAAAATACAGGCACTGGTACTTGGACTACAATAATTTTGATTTTTTTACAAGATCTGTATAACAGATTCATCGCCTCTTGCCCAAATTACCATTTTTCACCCTCCACCATCTCAACCAGTGTGGTTACAATGCAGATTTTTCTTCCACACAGCAACAACTAGAACCAGCTGGACATATTCAACTAGTTGGTTTAGAAACTTCATCAGGGAAAGTTTTTCCCTTTTTCCTACACACTTCAAAGGGCAGACAGAAGGCCTCTTCACTGGATAGAGAGATGTGGATAAAGGAGAACAAGGAACTGAGCCCTAACCTTCACTGTCTCCAAGAAGCACATTAAAAAGTGAACTTCTTCCTCCAAGTCTTCAGGAACATCACATTTCTGCCATTATATGAATTATCATGAATTACAACAGCTTGTATGGACCAAAATAACATTGAAATACCAACCAGTATTACTTTGCTTGACACTTGATTCAACAAGAGGTGAGAATGAGGAGGTGGCTGACATTCTCCCAGTTTTTTTTCCTTATTTAATCCCCCAGGACACCTGTTTTCCTAGCCACTGGCACAGCTCATCACCCCAAGTTCTCACCTGCTGGGGTTTGTACTAATTTTCCACCTCTCACTCAGGCTTTCAGAAATGGGACAGCAGCTTTCCAAATGCTGCTGCAGAGCACTGCACAGGGCTCTTGCTTCATTTTGATCATTAATGTCCTTTTGTGTCTCCATTCTCTCTCTCTCTCTCTCTCCCACCACGTCCCACATTGGTCACCCCTCTGTGTTTTCAAAGTTCTTTGAAGCATCTCTTAATGCATCATCAATTACTCAGTAACAAAAAGTCCAGCAGAACCTTCCATGTATCTGAAAATTTGTCACCAAAGCACCCTGTGTTTCATTCTCTCCCACGCAGCCTTTCAGCTTTGGAAAGATGTTTTTAAGAGGTCCAACAAAGCTGCTTTTCATCTTCTCTGAACCCATCCTTAAAGCTCTCTGTGTCACACCATACCCCTGACCTTTACTTACATCAGGGGATTGCTGTAGCCACTTTGACCATCACAGTCTCATTTCATCAGGCTCCATTCTGAGCTCAAGCAGTTTTTTCTCTTATCCTGATGCTGCAAGATTTGGGCTTTATTTTCTTTTTTCTTTTTTTTTGGTATGGTTGGCTAATACAATCAATAGCATCAGCCAGTATGTCCCTAGATGCTGTGAAAACAGAATTAGACAGATTTACTTAACCATGGTCTTTGAAGAACTGCCATGAAAGCTTTGAAAGCTTTTGCCACAGCACTGGCACAAGAATTCAATGCACATTCTTATAAAAAGAGACACCCATGTACTACTCACCCCAATTATTGCTCTTAATATTTGCAAAGCAGTTTCATGCTCAAGATCAGAAATTTTATGAGCAGCAATGGGATGTTTGCACTTCAAGACAATGGATAAAAAATAAAACACGTTCTTGCACCTGCAGCAGGTCCTCACTTTTTGCAGGCCCCAGAGAGGCTGCACACACAGGAACATAATGGCATGAAAAATCAGTGTTACATTTGAGATGTGCAACAGGTAAAGGAAGCAAAGCTTATGAAAGGAAGTGTATCAGTTCTTTTTCTCACCTTCTTTGTCAAGCCCAGACCTGGACCATTCACATGGCAGAACCAATGGGATATCTAAGGACTGGTGATCTTTGTTCTCTTTCTCTCTGCCCCCTTTATGTCTCTCCTGTCCTGTTTTTTCTGGGCATGGTTATCCTATTTTACACCTTACTCCATACCAAAGTTTATTAAGAAGCCTGGGAGCTTGTCAATTATAATTGTAAAAGCTGAGATCTCGGTACCTGAAGCTTGCTGCTGGAGGTTGTAAAATTTAAGGGCTGGTTATCCAAAGCTTTTGAGAGTCAATAGTGGCTAATGGCTAGTGTTAAGGCAACAAGATAATAAAGCATAAGAATTCCCTTGAGATATGGACTGGTGTTTCTTTTCTGCATGATGAGATTTTATAAGATGAGAATTGCCAAATGGGCCAAGATATTTGGGACTCTCTCCCTCTGGGAGGGTATCCTGGTGTGTAGGCATGTTCAGAAATCCACACATTAATCCTGAACACAGTGCTCAGCTGAGGATTTGTGTGATAAAAAATGTTTACACCTCAGGGTGCACCTTCCAGAAGCACAGCACTGCAAGGCTGTGCCTTCTCCTGAGTTCTACTGAGTGCTCTCAATCTCTGGCAAAGGCAATGAAAACTGTCTGGCTTACTGGGCTGACACATTTTCACTTTTCAAGCAAAAGAAATGTTTCACACCAAACACAGCCCATGATCAATGGTCAGTAATCAAGACAATTTAATTCATGCATATTTTTATTTCTCTGCTTATGCAGGTTGCCATGTACTGATCAGCTGTGTTTACATACTGCTTTCATTAATAAACCAGTGCAGGGTACATTCATTTTACTAGCTAATTTGCTTGAAACTGATTTCCTGAGGCAGAGCCAGTGAACTGAAGCGCCTATAGCTTTTGTGAAAAATATAAAAACCCTTTCCATTAGTTTTAAAGATCAGCTGCTTTATTATACAAAATACCTCATTTTTTACTGCAGTCAAGAAATAGGGAGGTTTTTAATTAGATAATTAATTATTAGAAAATGTCTGTTCTTCCCCCAGAGTGTAACCAAAATGAATCACCAATTCAGTTCATTTTAACTTCTTCCCTCAACACTCAGCAGAGTTGTTAAACTCTTTGCATGATCACTGAATCTTAAATCTATAAACCTCATCATCTCAGCAGGAGGTTTTCATCTGAGATCTCTTGTGCCAAATCCAGAATTCATTTTAAAATTCAGGCTCATAACTTCATTCCAATGTGTTTGAAAAAGCCATAGTTTTCTGTCACAATCTGGAAATTGGACATTTCTATTACCATTTCCAGGAGGAAAATGTGCAAGAAGAATCTCTACATATTGTTACTTTTTTTATTGTTACTTTTTTGTTACTATTGTTACATTTCTTTTTCCATTTGGATTTCGTAAACAAAATAAGGAAAGTTAAAAATGCAAGTAAATCTTTGGTTTGGGGTTCTTACTGGCAGCCCACACAACTGCAAGACTATAAAGTGAAAACTGCAAAGCAAAAAAAACTGCAACACTGAAAATCACAGCTTGTTTAATGTTGCTCAGTCTACTTTATTAATGATAAGCAACAATTACAAAGTAAATGAGCAAACAAAACCAAAAAACACCAGATGCATGCTGCATATCTTAGATTTTATTTTACTGGTATCTACATAAAATACAACCCTATTCTTTCCATTGGAAGGAGAGCCTGTTCTGCAGTAGGGAATTGAATAATGCTTTATCTCACACAGATACTCAAAATGGGGGTTATGAGGGGCACAAGACTCCATGCTCACCCCCAGTGAGGGTTATATTTACAGAGAAAGTGACTCTGACTCTCCAGCCATGCACTGCTGTCTGCGTCTCCTCAGTCTCACCCTTCTGCAGGGTGAATCCTCCATCTCAGGACTGAGGATTGCTCCTCAATCTGCCCCTGCAATGGCACAGCCCTGGTCCCACAGGTCCCTCTGTTTGCAGGGCAGGAGATCCAGTCCCCAACAGCACCACATTCTCCCTGACCTCACACAGTCCTTTCCTAAACTGGGCATCAAAAACTTAAACATCTGTGTGCTCACAGGGCAGGATTTGGCATTTGTTGTTGTTCATGGGTTCTTTTGATTTATTTCCCCAGTGTGGCCCCTCTTGGTGGCACTGCTGCCCCTGAGGGCATCCCTGTCAGGGGGAACCTCACTCAGAGCTCCCATGAAGATGTGAAACAAAGGAAGCCCCAGACAGAACCCACTTGAGACAAAACTCCAGAGTGATGTGACTGATCACACACTGCCCTCTGAGTGCCACCATTAAAACCAGGATTTGTACCTGACCACCAGCCTGGAGCTTCCCTTCAGCTGAACTTCTGGGCTTTAGGGAACAGGGCTGCAACATCCACCTTTGTTTGGTCACCAGGCTCATCCCTGGGTGTCCCAGAGGGGACAGATGGGTCCAGGTCATCCCTGGGTGTCCCAGAGGGGACAGATAGATCCAGGTCATCCCTGGGTGTCCCAGAGGGGACAGATGGGTCCAGACTATCCCTGGGTGTCCCAGAGGTGACAGATGGGTCCAGGCTCATCCCTGGGTGTCCCAGAGGTGACAGATTTCTCACCCTGCACAGGAACTGCCCCAGTCCCAACATCCTTGGATGGAATCCATCATGTCCATCCTGTCCCATGGACCCAGGGGGAAGTTGTATTATTTTCCCCTTTTCTTCTCCCTTTGCTTAGTCCCCTACAGCTGCAAAAGCAGAGGTGGGGAACAGACCTGAGATGTGACATCAGAAATTATGGGTTTCCAGCTTCCTCCATCATGGGCATTTCCACCCACAGCTCATTTGGGGGTGGTCCCTTAGGTTTCCCTCCTTTCTCACAAGACAGGACTGGAGCTGTTGGCAAAAGCAAACAGCCACCTGCAACACCTATACTTGAAAGACAGAGGTGTTAATTTTGGGTACAAATAGTGTTACCCATCTGGCACATTGCAAAAGGGTGACCTTGCATTTTGTATTTAAAAAAAAAAAGATAAATGTTTTACACAATTGCTGGCAAACAACTCAGATTAAGGGCCCAAGACTAGATCATAAAGAGAGTCCCAATAAGAGACTCCCAGATATGGCCTGACACACCTAATTCAGTGCTGGCAGTGTTTATCTCTGTTTTTGTCTGAAAAACAGGAATCCAAACCAAGGAATGTAACTTAACAATCAAAAATTTCAGAGAGGTTTTAGCCCACTCTCCAGTAGGCTGCAATACAGTTCTTTTTTTTCCCCATGGTTCTTTGAAACCATAAAATCCTAAACTATGTCTATAATAATAAAAAACTGTACATCTGATCTGAAGATTTAATTATTTAGTTTGGATATAAAGTGACAGCTTGCAATATAGATAATAGTTTTGGCAAAGCTGCAGACATTAATCTAGAAGCAGCTTCAGCATAAAGCTATTGTGGCTATATTTAATAGAAGTGTCATTGCATTATTAAAATCAAGAGAAGCCACAAAGATCCATATTCCTCAAAAAGTTAAATCTGAAAAGCAACCTACTTGCAACGTCAAGTTTGGATTAACATCCATCAGGGCTCTTGGTCTTTGAACCACCAACTGAAAAATCAAAAATCCTGAAGTTTAACAGAGTTCAAACTGAGAAATGAAAAAAAAAATAAACCAAAGAAAAAGGGATAAAATAACAAACCAGAGAAAAGCAGTGGTTTAGGGTATAATATAAATCCAAAATCTGAAAATACTTTCAAATAACTTCATGTTTGACACAGTGAGGGTTTTTGTCTACATTTCCTTCCCTAAGTGTACTGCACCTGGCTCCAGTTCCTGGCCACTATAACTTGTAACATGGATAATTATCAGAATTATTAGAAAGCTTTCAATTAACAGAG
>WBND01001061.1:101295-112877 GCA_013398595.1 Tychaedon coryphoeus | reverse complement strand
CACAGATACCAAGGATAAATATAGTTATTTTTAATGCAGGGGAATATTCCCAGACAATTTTTTTGACAGCCTGAGACAGCTGTACTGAATGCAGAAACCTGTTTTGTCTACAAACATCACCAGCACTTTTCACTTTCTGGTGAATGCTTCCAGAATATAAATACTGGATAAAAATCTGTCCTCTGTTAGTGCTTAGAGATATGTTAAGAAAAGGCAAAAGAAAAAGAAAAAAATAATATTTGCATGGTCATCCAGCTAATCCATTCTTGCACAATTCCTGCCTCTACCATTTTCAGCCAGAATCCCCATGAGGTGTGACAGGACCATGTGGGGACACACCTGTGCTGCCCCAATAACAGCACTGGCACCACACCACAAACTCCAAAGGGATGTGATTTCTTCAAATTTCTCATTTCCAGAAGGAGAATATGGGGTCTGTTATTCCTTAAAGAGCATGAAGACTAAATACTCTCCCTTTTCACCCAGACAGAGGAAACAGGAATTCATCAGTCCCTGGTGGAATGATGTCCACCCTTCAGGCTGCTCCCCAGAGCACAAACTTTGGTGAAGCCAAAGAGCAGGGGTGACTCAAGAAGAGTAGGAGGAAAAACAAGATGGTATTTTATTTTTTAAACTACATCAGCTTTGAAGAAGCACCTCCCATAAGGCAAATTTCAGCAGATACACACTCTAGCCTGTAATCTACTAGAACAGCAATTTTGTCTCTTTTATGTTGTTCTTTTTCAAAGAACATATGTAATATCACTAAAATCTTCAGTAATCTTACTCCTGTATCTTAACAGAAAAATGAGGCAGAGCAAAGCCAGGCTCTTTCCACAGCTGCTTTTCCTGCAGAAAATTTGGTCAGAGACCCTACATAAAAGGCTTTTAAAAATTAGCCCAACTGTTACAAGATACATATACCATGTTGTAAACAGGCCAGGCATTTTCAATTTCAACTGAAAAGCTTCTTGGACCTCATTTTGAAAATGAAAAATAAATTAGAATCTCCTGCTTGCATGGTAATAAAGTGAGAATAACACAGAATGACATTAACTGAGAGCTCTCCTGAAACAACATTTCCAGATGATTCCCTGTTTGTGAGATCCCTGAAACTCTTTGGGAAAATATTTCCAGTATACTAACACTTCTCTCACACACACACGAAATGAGATGGATATTCAAGCAGCTGCTGTGGCTGCAATGCTGGAGTTGGCACTACAGGAGACCCAAAACAAGGCTTTTATCAAGAACAAGTCATCAAAACTCATCATTTCTCTTAAAAGTAGTGCCTTTTTCTACTTGATGTCTCGACCTTTGTTTTCAAACTTCAGAGATGGAAGGTACAGACATGTCAAGGATAAGACACGGGTGGCAATGACAGGAAAAAAGCTTGATGTGACATAAGAAGAAAAGATTGCTATGTAAGATGCTAGCACAAGACTTCATGATTATTATTAGAGCATTAACAGAGTGGAAGGGTAGCTGCTTGAAACTCAGAAATCACTAAAAGTATAGGTTTTTACAATTCTTCAGCTCTGCAAATGGTGCTCCTCTAGATTAAAAAAAAATAAAAAAAATATAATTACATACCAGTGATTTTTGTTCCAGTGAGGCTGGGGTACAGTTTTGGGATAGTTCTCCTTCCCTCCTCCGCCTCAAAAGGAAATGTTTAGAAAGAATTTAAAATTCTCTTCATATTTTTCTGCAAATATAATGCTTTTAACCAGAATTCAACTGGAAAAGAAACCAATGTACTGATTTTCAATTGTTTATTACTGTCTACGGGAAATTTTTTAAAACCCCGCAAAACCTCAGGAATTTGTTTATCAAAAACCCCAAACAATCAAGCAGCAGGCTAATTGGTCAAAATTAGTCAGTCACTAGCCCCAGACATTTTGAAGAGTTTTCTGTTTTTTCTCCTGAAGCATGCAATGATTTTAACCATTTTGTCTTTCTTTCTTTCTTTCTCCTCAGCCTTCAGCTGGTCTGAATGAAGGAGCCAGAACCACATCAAACTCCTTGGTAGTTTTAAAACAGATTTCTTGCCTGGAATTAAGCCAGAGCAGGATTTCTGAGGCAGGCAGCTCCTCCTGTTTCCACTGAGAGCACATGGGGAGCTTCAGAGCCTTGCCTGCTCTGCATGGCCCAGGAGCAATCTTTATCCACAAGACAAATATTTGCAACAAAATAATTAGAGAATAAAAAAAAATAAATAAAAAAAAAGGGCAAAAGAACCCCACTTTAATTTGTGCTCAGCAAAATAACCTACTGGGACAGACTGGGAGTGGTCTGCTCCTGCCTTGAGCCATCCCAAAAAGCCAAACTACCTTTTTTTTTAGAATTTTTAAGGACTTTACTGTTCTGTGTAAGGCTAGTGCTGGAATTAGGGGAAAGCTGCTGGAAGAGAAATTAGATGGGCTTTGGCCAAACTATCAAATCTCACAGAGTTGCTCGTCTCAGCTTTGTCTTGCAGAAAAAAAAAAAAAAAAAAAAAAATTAAAAAAAATAATCTGGAGACTCAAGAAGTTTCCTACAGACCAGATACTTTTTTCACCCCTCCTTGACCAAGCTGCTGAACCAAAAGTCAGAGCTGCACCTTTTAGTGCTCTACTTTTACTCACACTCAGCATTTTGGCTTCAAGCTGACAGAGAGTAGGTTCAAATTAATTAAGGAGGAAATTCTTCCCTGTGAGGGTGCCCAGAGCAGCTGTGGCTGCCCCTGGATCCCTGCAGTGCCCAAGGCCAGGCTGGACACTGGGGCTGGAGCAGCCTGGGACAGTGGGAGGTGTCCCTGCCACAGCAGGGGTGGCACTGGATGGACTTTGGGGTCCCTTCAAACCCAAACCATTCTATTACTCCATAATAAAATGCTTCTAAATGCACATTTTTATGTAATTATTCATCTCTACTGAAAGACATTGAGGCATGCTACAGCAATCACTGCTCCTGCTGTGTGAACCAATATAGATGTGGTATTAACATTATATAGTCAATCACACTTTATTCCAGCTGATTTCCAAGCTCCTGTTCAGAATGTTGCTTTGATTTTTTTTCTTTCCTGATGGATTTCACAAAAAAAGGATACATCTGACACTACATTCCCAGCTATGACTGACATTGCTTCAATTATGTTTTTTCTTTTCTTTTTTCTTATGACTTTAGTGACAGGCTGAACCAGAAGACCCATATTTAGAGTAGAGTTTAAGGTTAAGTAACACCACCCTAGGAAGGAATCAGAGCATTCCTGTAACTGTGCCACAGTACAAAAATACAGCATTTCTAAGAGAAATTTCTGAAAGAATTAATCTCCCTGAATAAGGATACCGGGTTGAAGAGAAGCCTGGTGAAGAAAGGCAAAGTGTCAAAATAGGATGGGCTTGGTCACACCCAAGAAAATGAAAGTCGTTATCAAAGAGGTTGATCTTTATCCTGAAGGGCTATCTGTAGTGAGTGCATCACTCTGTACAAGGTCTGAAGGCAAAGCATAAAAAAAGACATTAAATAAATTACACAGAAGCATCATTAAAGGAACATATATAGCATGCACCATGGAAAGGAGCTGCTAGGTCACTTCAGCTACCTCCCATGACAACAGCACATCATTTCCCCATCCACACTGTACATTATTCACAGTATCAAGCTAATCTCCCCTTAAAATTGTTCAAATAAATAGCACTGCGTGGCTTTAAAATAGTTCTGGAATGGTATCTGAAAGCAATCAGCTAGTGGGTCTTAGTTTTTAACCTCAAAAAGACCTTGTAAAGCAATCCCATGCAATTCCTCACACAAGCAAGGAATCTGACAAGTTACATTGCAAGTAATAGTTTCTCCATCTCTACTTCAAAAGCCTGAGCTGAAAAAGGAGTAAAAAAAAAAAAGAAAAACCAAAGGGAAAAAACGCTTGCAAACAAATTAAAGCAGAATGGTCTAAAGAACTGTAATACAGAGTAACCAGGAAGGAAACTTGGAATTCAGGGGCTGGTTGTGTGCAATGACACCCAGCAATGGTAGAAGCTCTCCCACATGAGGGAGAGACAGACTGAAAGATGTAAACAAATGCTAGACAAAAAATAAATCTATTTTTTTTTATTTTTAATGCTTCTTTTTGGTGCATGCAAGTCTTATCTGTAAGTGTTACTTGTGTGATCTGTTGTAGCTTCACTGCTGCAGAAACCTAAGACATGGGTAATCAGATGCCAGAAATTACTGTTATTTATGCTCTGCTGTCACAGCTCTCCATAATTATGCAGGTTGACACAGCATCTTGACAATGATAGGGGAAAAAGCAGTTTCTGCAGAGATTTTTTTTTTTTAGCCTCTCTACACAGAAGCTCAGGAAATAAAATAGCTGCAGCTAAAAATTAGCAATGCAGTCATCTCTTTCACATTTGGTTTGGGTTTTTTTTTTTTTTTTGACTTGTCAAAAAGTTACTGCTATGAGAGTACCCAAAGACATGAATAAGGAGCACTCTATGTCTAAATTGTAGCTTTATCCTACAGCAGGACCATAATCTGACTATGCATAAATAAATGCCTTGTGTTGTTTAGGACTGAAAATAATCAAGGAAAAAATCAGTCACAAGGGGTGATGAGCAGGAAGAAGGAAAGTAGATTATTTGCAAAACGCAGAGAAAATGCCTTGCTTTGCACCAAAACTAAAAATTTGAAACTGTGGGGTTCAAATCCAGAGTGTGAAGAATTTGACAGTCACCTGAGCTTGTGCTGTCCCAGGTGTGCAAGCCACACTCCAGAGTGAGGCTGCTCAAGGGTTAAATTACCGTGTGTACAGAATTGCAATATTCTGATAGAGTGTTTGGAGTTAGGAAATTTTTCAATCAGCTTTAATCAGGAGCCAGCACTTGATGCAGAAACTGCACCCTGGGTGGGTTATGCCTCTGTATCTGACCCCACTCTCACACACACCACCTGGGAGAGGTGAGCAGGGTGGTCACCTCTCCCAGGTGACCCTCAGCCCCTTGAGAAATCCCACACCCAACCTCCCACCTCCTCTAGGGGAGGCTTAGCTCCCCTCCCTGTCCCCTGCAGCCCACAGGGTCACGAACAGCCCAAAAATCTGAGGCACATTTTTCTCTCACATCGTCAGATTCCTGCTGGGATGTGCCAAGCTCCTGCCCTGGCTCTGCTGAAGGAGCACTGATCTTCTTGAGCCTCCTTATCCATCTGCTGCTCCTCCCTGCTGTCATCTGTGCACTTCAGCTTGCTGATTTAAATACTGTGCCTGAAATCCTAAAGCCCAGAACCTGTCGTTCTGCTGCTGCAGTTGGGAGAGCTGAGATAATCCAGGATTCTCCACTCAAACAGCATAGGCAGAAAGGTGGCCTTGACTGAACAGGAATAATCTCTTGGAAATAAGGCAATACAGGAAGGTGTGTGCCCAGTGTGAGCAGGGCCAGGTGGCATGGGAAGAACATGGAGATGCTGTTGCCAGTAGAGGGAAAAAATTCATGTGGAAAAATCCAAAGCTCGGATGGAGTTGGGGCTGCCAGAACGGTGGGAGACAATAAAAAGAGATTTTGAATAAAATAATGGCAGTAGGCAGTGCAATAATGCCTGTGGCCTATTCCAGGTTGAGGATGGTCACCTCACAGGTAGGGACAGGGACAAGGCTGAGTTGTTCAACTCATCCTTTGCCTCCTCCTTTGGATGGACCAAGGGAGTTAAAGTGCCCTGAGCTAGGACCATGACTGTGGGAATCATCACATCACCATTAATGGGGGGGTTCCCTGTTAATCCCAGTCTCCTGCCCCAGCTGGATCCTTACAAATCTCTGGGGCCTAATGGGATTCATCCAAGAATCCTCAAAGAGCTGCTGATGCCATCACAAAACATCTCTTGATGGTTTTTTGAGTGGTCTTGGGAGTCCAGAGAAGCCCCAGACGAATGGGAGCTGGAAAACATTGTCCCACTTTTCAAGGAGAGCAAGAAGGAGGACCCTAGAAACTGCCTGTTGGTCTCACTTCAGGGCCTGGTAAAGGTATAGAAAAGGTTATTCTGAGAGGTATTGAAAAACACCTGGAGGACAAGGCAATCACTGGTCACAGGCAGCATGGCTTCATGAGGGCAAAGTCCTGCTTGTCAAACCTGATTTCCTCTCATGAAAAGGTGACCCACCCAGTGGATCAGGAGAAGCCAGTTGACGGAATCTTTCTGGATTTCAGGAAAGCTTCCCATACTCTCTCTCCCAGGATTTTTCTGGACAAATTGTCCATCCTGCAGCTGGACAAGCACATGATGAGATGGGTGAGCAGCTGGGCCAGGGGTCAGGCACAAAGGTGAAGTGACTGGGGTGACATCAGGCTGGGAACTCCATCCTCAGCCCCCTGCTCCTCATCACCCCCATAAACCCAGGTGGATGTAGGACTGGAAGGGATCCTGAGCAAGCTCACAGATGACACAGAAAAGGATACAAAATCCTTGACAGTGCTTTCGTTGCATATAAAAATTCCTACTTCAAATACAGAGCTGTGCATCAAGAATTCATAGGATGATTGGGTCTTATCTAACATTTCCTAAACTTCTAAGTATCAGACCAGATGTGAGGCACATAAGTGGCTGCAATTCCTCTGTGCAGCGTCTGGAATGTAGATATACCCAAATTATACCCAAAGTACAGTATGTTTGCATCTAGCTTCTATACATTATGTAAAATTAATATGTTTTTATGTGTGTTTCACATGATAACACATTCACACACACACACCCCACATGTAGTTATTAGCTGGATTAGCCAGAGACTTTATTAGATAATCATGGTCTGCTTCATTTCTCAGCTTTCAGAACTTAAAATAGAAGAACACCCCCACTGTGATGAAAGGTAACACAGCTTGCTGATTAGAGGGAAGAAAAACCCACACAAACAAATGAATAAAAACTCCACAAGTATGTTAAGTATATCCCCTCACCAGCAAGACTGAGATTTGATAAAACCTCAAAGCCTCCAGATTCCTGGGTCACAGCTGCTCATTCAATCCCTGCCTCCAGAGCACACAGATCCACAGCTGCAGGTACTGGGTTTGGACAGATCCTTGCTCTGTTCCTACAATATGAATGGCAAAAAAAGCTGTTCTACCTTCTGCATAGATTGCTAGAAAATCAGCCTTCTGTCACTACATACAGTGAGTTCTCCCTCAAACATAAGATCCAAGTTTCCTATAAAAAAGTAAAGTTAGAGCCATTACTCCTCAGACTGACATAACACGAATTTGGGCTGAATTTGCCTTTCCCCTATGTTGTCTCCTGAAGTTTAAATGCAAAATGTGTCCTCCAATATAAAACAGCATTTTTTTCAGATTAATTTTGCAGATGTCAATATTCTTACAATGCTTTGTTGGGCTTGAATCTTTTGACTCATCTTCTATTTTCTAACACATCGCCTGACTAAGACTTCACTGTATTTTGACTGTGAACCTGTTCTGAAACTTAAATTAATACCTGCTTGTTGATCAACCTATATTTATTCAAAGTCATCAGTGTCCCCCCTGCCGTGGACAGGGACATCTCCCACTGTCCCCAGTGTCCATCCTGGCCTTGGGCACTGCCAGGGATCCAGGGGCAGCCACAGCTGCTCTGGGCACCCTGTGCCAGGGCCTGCCCACCCTCACAGGGAAGAATTTTCTCATCAAATCTAATCTCACTTTTAATACAGCACCAACCATCCTTTAGAATTTCAGGAATCCTGGCTCTGCGGCTTACCTAAGTTTGAGACTTTTAAGAGACTAAGACGAAAACAGTAACACACCAAATCCTATGTGACTCTCAATAAATTTGAGAGTAACAGAGATTTATCTCTGATTCTTGCAGTTTCTTAAACACAGCTTCCCCAAGCAGCTTCACTTAGGCTGAGGAGGTAGCAGGCTGTGAGTTTGTTACTGCTGTTGTAGAGACATGTGCTGCATAAACAGCTAATTTAAGGCATAAAAATCTTAATTAAAAGTTACTGTCTTTTGAAATAACTGCCATAATTTCCTTGATTTTCAACTGGATGGTAATTGAAAAAATGTGGAGGAGGGAAGATAAGATAGTGACCTTTTCCCCTATGGTGCCATTGATACACAACCTTGTATGAAGTATATCCTTTGAAAAGAGACACAAAGGAGAAGGACATAAAGGGCAGTGAAATAGGAGGCTGGGCACATGAAAAAAAAAAACAAAAAACAAAACAAAACAAAAAAACAAACTAATACTTCAGAACTATTAATTCCAGTTATAATAATGCAAGGCTTGACATCAAATTTTGTCCTAGGCTGACCAGACTCGTACAGAGTACAACAGTATATCCACTATATGCTTTCTGGAGGCTATAGGAGCAGTCATGGAAAATCAATTTGAATACAAATGTAATTTGTTGAAAGAACAGTGAAAATCATTATGCAGGGTCACACTGTCAGCACTTTGTACAGAAGCAGATGCTGTCCAAAGATGCAAAGGCATTCAGTAAAACAGAAGAATCTTGGTCTTTAAAAGCCTCTGTGATCTTTTCAGCCTTTCAGTATAGATAAGTGAGAACAAAGCTACAGTTTACCTCTCTTGTTTCTCAGCACTTTTGCTCCTTGCAGCTGATTCCAGCTGCAGAAAGGGGCTTTACAGAAACTTCTAAGCCTCAGAGATAGAGAAAGTCCCCACTGTAATGGAGAAAAAGCAACATCTTTGAAACACTTCCTTCAAAGTTCCAGAGTTTTTCACTCAGGCTGATAGTACGGGGTCATAAAATAAAGAATTATACTTGCCTGTTTTCAGCAATGTCAATATCATTTTTAGGCAAACCACACATAAAAACTCAGTGGACAGCTAAGCAGACAAGCATGATACAACCCAGGGAGCAGCTTCACTGCAACAACAACTCAAATGGTAATTTTTCAGAAGGTCCTGTTGCAAAAATGTCTATCATGAAGATGTGGGATGCACTGATCTGCTGTGCACCTACAGTCCTGTTGCTGTTGTTGATCAGCTTACACCATGGCCAGAAGTGTCTCTCAGAACCAAATCAGCCACCACTTTCAAATCATGCTTTCCTTTCATCTGATCCCAATCTTCACTGACTGCTCTCAAAGCTGTTAGCTTATTTACTGTTACAAAAAATACACAGTGTTACTCATGAACGTGTATTACTGCATGTGGGATGCACTGTGTTTCTTCCTCCTGAAATAATCCCTTGTAGTCTCTGTAGTCACTCTGGTAGTTACTGGCTGTCCACTCACAGTAAAGCACCAGAGTGCCTGGCATTCAAATTTGACCAAGGAACTGCAACAGCAGCAAATGTAAAAGCTTACAGCTGTTTTTAAATATGTATAAAAGGACGTTGCTTATTAAAAATGCACCTGCAAACTAAGGGCTGGAAGTCACTGCACCCTTGAAGGCTGGTTTCATCATGTACTTGCATATAAACACATCTCTGAAGACCAGGCTCCAGTTACAGTGCATGAGATTGCAAATTTATCAGACTGTCCAGGAAGAAGAAAATGACAGTCTCCCGTTGAGATGACTTTTTCATCCATTACCATCTTTCCATCTTTCTCACCCTTCTCTCTCCCTTAAAATCAACAACAACAGCAAAAAGACAAAAAGAACCCCATGCCAAATTTGCTGACATACTATGCATTTGTTCCAAACACAAAAAGCAATTTTTTTTTTTTTTATCATGAATAAACAGAATTTTGACCTCCACCATTACTTTGCAGAGCTCCAACAAGAAAAGCAGTCTGTCTTTTTCTCCAAGAGTAGGCTTGAAATGCAGGTCAGTAATGAAGTATATGACTCAACTTTCATCTGCACTTGGAATTTACCCCCACTGGTTTTCAATCTACACCATTACGGGTATGGACTCATAGTGAGTGGTGATGAGACAAGTTCTGCACAGTTCAAAACCTGTTTTCAAAAGAGTTTTGGTTACTCACAGTGCTTAGAGTCATTGCAACTTTGAGGGGATCTATTAAAAGTAAATGTTATGACAGCCACCAAAATTAACCCACTATATCAGACTTGTCAAGCAGCATTTTGCTCCGTTTCAGCACAAAAAAAAAAAAGACTCAGTATAATTTTCTTCTGTTTCTGTTTGGGAGCCAAGGACAAGCCTTTAACTGAACAATCACAGCTTAAGCAATCACAGAGAAAATGGATTTTTTTCCTTCCTATCTCACTTCTGCTAGAAAACCTATTAAGTTCTCTCTGTACTGAAGTTCCTGAAAATATGGCAAAACTGTAGACTTTAATGAGAAAACATCACAGATGTGAGCTATCAGAAGTTCCAAAGAAGCCCAGTGCAAAGCACTTAAGACAAGTCCAGGCTTTATGGCAGATACAGTTATCTTCTGCCTAAAACAGAGACTTTGGGGAATAAGCTGCAGGTACAAGGACATATTGCATAAGCTATCACATGCTCACTGCAACTGTGTGAATGCTACCGGATTTTGAGAAGCCACCGTGCTGAATAATTTAAGGGCTAATAAAATATTCAGGTTTTTACTGATACATTTTGAAACCTCAAAAAAAAAAAAAAAGTTAATAATGAGGGGAACAGGTCTAAAAGTCAGCAGGAATATTCTGGTACTCATTAGGACAGCAGCTGTTGTACCAAGCAGGAGGATGGAGGGGTTCTCCCCGGCGGGTGGGATCACACAGAGACACAACACCCGCGGCGCAGGAGGATGCTCGGAGCTCGCAGAGGACACGGAGAGTCCTCGGGGGAGCTGCGGGCAAGAGCAGGGGACCCACGGGGATCCGGAGCCGAGCCCAGCGCCTTCCCCGTGGGTGCGGAGGGACAGCCGGGACGGGCAGGATGCGACGGGACGGGCAGAGAGTGATCGCCCACCGGGCAGCCCCCCGAGCTCCCTGCTGCCCATTCCCCCACACAGCATCTCCTCGCCCGCCGAGCTCCTACAACTTTTCAACGCGAGGAGAGTTAACTCCCATAGCCTGCAAGAACTGGTTAATATAAATAATAAAGAGAACTCCCAAGAGATCTGAAGTTGTCTCCCCGGGGTAGCGTTGGGGTTTTCTTTTTCGGGAGGGTTTTTGGTTTCGGTAGGGTTTTGTTTGCTTGGTTTTGGAAGGGGGTGAGACACCGAGAAGGTGTTTTAGGATGCAGAAGACCTAATTAGAGGGAGGCAGCGAAAGGGTCGCCTGGCAAGAACTGCTGGCTGCTGCTGAGATGCTCAAGCTCCCGAACGTGTTTGCAAACTGCTCCGCGTTTTGCTGGGTCTCCGGCTCGGAGCTAGCAGCCTCCAAATCACAGTGAAGACGGGTGGCTGGGGAGGGAAAGACGGGAAAAGCGGTGGGGACAGCTCTGCGGATATTAAATCTTCCCAGCCGCTCATCTGGATTACATTTAAGCTCTCACGGCATTTCTCTCCCCTCTAATTAAGCACAGTTTCAAAACAGAACGTGTCTGAGGCTGGATCGTCCGCCGGCTTCTATTTCAAACGCACAGATAAGTCTTATTATTTTTTTTTTCTTTCTTTATCCATAAAGAGAAAAGGAGAGCCCAGACAGCGGCACTCTGCTGAAAGCCACCTCCCCTGTGCCCCGCGCACTTGGACTCCGACTTTGCGGGAGCTCCGGCG
>WBND01001061.1:89703-99942 GCA_013398595.1 Tychaedon coryphoeus | reverse complement strand
GGGACCCCGCGGGCCCCGGCTGATCCCGGGGATGCTCCCGCAGCGCTCCGGTGTTCGTGGACGGCGGGCTCAGGTCTGCGTGGCCGGGGTTCCTCCCCCGCGGCAAATCCCATGTCCTGGGCTAGTTTGGTTTTGGGCGAGTGCCTGCCCTCGGCTATCAGGGAGCTGACGCTGTTCACGAAGGTGTTTTACCCTCCGCGGAGAAGTTTTGCCCTCCACAAACTTCTGCCTTGTAGGTGCTGTCCAAACCCTGCTCTCTGACGAGTGCTGCCTCGGCTTAAAATCCCTCCTGCACATCCACACGGAGAACTGGTACGGAATCACGGGATTTGGGCTGGAAGGGACCTCAGAGCTCACCCCATCCCAGCCCCCATGCCATGGGCAGGGACGCTTTCCGTGGTCCAAGGGATGCAAAGGTCCGTTCTTCCAGCTCCCTCCCTCCTCAGGTAGGATGTCATCCTGCCTGAAACTGGAAGAGAGTCAAAGCAAGGATGAAAGATGCGGCGGTGCTTCAGAAGCAGCCCAAGGTAGAGAGTAGGAAGATCTCATGTCAGACCATTACACACTTTTTAAAAAAAATTTTCATCTCTTTTCCCTACCTGGTATATAGAGCCACGAGAGGGAAAAAAAGTAGCAATTGCCTAGTGGGCGTCAAAAGGCTCTCTAGATATTTTATATCTGTAATTTGCATCCCCTCTACATGCCTTCATGGTGAAAGACCACGTATAAATATTATATTAAGCTTTAATGCACTTGCCGAGGGAGAAGGATGCACTGAACAGCACTAGGCTGTTGAGAAGCATTTCTGCAAATACAACCTGAAAGTCCAGGCTGCTTGCACGACAACGAGAAGAGACATCATGAAATTAGGAGTGGAAACGACCCGTTAAGTTGTCTGATCTCTTGGTTACTTTGGCTGGCACCTCGCAGTAGTTACAGCATTTCATTTTGCAAGCCCTTTGTCTGCCATTAAATTCCTGCCAGTGACAGGGTGACAGCCCTTGCCTAAAGCTCTGGTTTTACATCTGAGCTGGCAATTAATCACATTTTTCTTTGACACTGGAAGTGTTTTGGTTTCAACACCTTGCATTGTCAGCAAGGATTTGAAAGGACGAGGCTTTTTTGCGCTGGTTAAACCACAAAATTAACAGAAACGACTACACCTTGATAAAGGGCATTTGACACTTATCATCCCATGGCTTTTTCTCTTGCACACAGCTCAGTGGTGCCCACACCAGGTGTGCATTTCACCCACCACAGCAGGGCAAAGTTTCCTGGTGGCACTCAGCCAGCAGTGTGGGGAGGTGCAGATTACAGACAGATAAAGAAAGAAAACAATCTCCCAACATTAATTTAGCCCACACTGTCAGAAAAGATGTTTCATCCTGAGCTGTAGTCCGGTGTAATGCTCTGGACACGTGGGAGCTTGGTAACATCCCCCAAAACTTTTCCCTGTCCTCAGTGTGCACTCACACAACTCACCTGGCAGCGCTCAGGTGTGCCACAGCCACGCCTCCATTAAGCTGCACAGGTACCCCTGCCATTGCATCACCACCTCTACACGGATTTTACACATCAGTCTCCATGCCAGAGGTCTCCCTGAAGAGCTACTGCCTGGAAAGGAAATTCTTCTCTTTCTCCCCAAGGGTTGCTTTGCTGTCAATGAAGAGATAGTGGAAATTTAGGAAGCCTTAACAAAGCTTCTGATTTTAATGCATCGTTTCTCTACAACGGTGCTAATTTTACTGCTTATCTCTGTTTTACAACCAAGAATCCAGCTGTCACAATTACAAGGCAAGCTGCACTGTAGCTGCTGTGGCAGCCCAGCATGCCTGCACCCCCAAGTGGCAGCCTTGCCTGTGATTTTTTTATTTTTATTTTTCTTGAGGGAATAATCCCTTAATGCAGTCCCTTTATTTCCCCAATTAGGATAAATCTAAAGGGACTAACTACACTCTGTACTGGGGAGGCCTTTTTCCACTGAGAGCCTGTGACTAGCAGCTGATTAAAATGACACAGAAATTGCTTCTTCAAAGCCAGGCATTGTTTATTCAGCCAAAAGGGATGAAACAACAGAAGGCTTTTCTGCCTGGTTCTTACCTAAAGTGCAGTGCCTTTTGGTTTTCAGGCTCTCCATAAGTTTTGTTCAATAAAACCTATCTTGCCAGCTCAGAGTAATCAGACTTTTTTGCTGCCTCACTCTGTGGGCTCCTGTTCGTGTGCTGCTTGCTCCTCTGTTTTTGGGGATGGCTGAGGATTGGGGGATGCTGCAGGAGACCCCTTCATCCAGCACATTCCCTCTACCCCAGTTTCCCCCCTCAGCACAGGGCAGCACAACTCCAGCTCAGTGCTGTGAATTTTGCTCTGAGGTGCAGACTCTTCCTTCAAACCCAAAGGCAGCAATCACTTCCATCTAGGTGTTCCTAAAGTGGGTTTTCTGGAGCCAGGCTGTGCTATTTACTGCTCCAGCCTGGGTTTTTTCCTTGGCTGTTGTGCTGTGGGCTCACACTGTTGTCCTTGGGGTTGTTGTGGCTGCAGCATCTCCTCTCCCTTACCTGTCCCTGACCTCACCTTCTCTCTAAGATTCTAACCTGATGTCTTTCAGTGTCCTCCAAGAAAGTATTCATTTTTTTGCCATTTTCTGTTTTTATTGAAGAAGCTGCCTCATTGAGAGCAGAAAAACCTGCCTTCTGATCTTGCATACTGTAGGTATGCAAACACCAATTTTATGGGAAACCCCAGGATCTTCAGGCAATCCTGAAGGTTCTCTTTTGCTTTTATGGGTTACATACTTGCAAATCCTTACTGTCTTCCCGGTGGTAAAAACACTTTGCTGAAATATGGGCAGGGTGGGACTGGGATGTCACAAGCCATTGCAAGCTGATGTTCCACCTTTTATATCAAGATTAATATATATATATATATATATATATACACATATATAAAAATAACATTTTTATATTTGTATTTTGATATTTACCCCTAAGGCAAAATTCTTCCTCCTGTCATGTGGATTTATTATGTGCTTTGTGGTTTGGAATTTAAGAGAGAAATGGGCTCAAGAACTGCCAGATATGAATCCTTAATATTTTTATCTTCCTTTTTCTGCCACCCATAGAACTCAAAGACTACTTTTCACTTTCCAGACTGTTCCTACACTTCAGGATAACTCCTGCTTAATTTTACTTAGCTGCACTCTAATACCCAAATACATATTTTATTTGTTTACCAATCACTCAGGATCAAGGACTCTTTTGCATCCAATTTTTTTTAATGTTCTGCTATCTAAATGATCAGCTCTGTTTGTCAGGATTTTCTGCCTAATAGAACTGCCAGACAGGGACTGTGGAGATTGTCTAAATCTGCATCATCCCCCCCTTAGGCTAAGGATTCCTGTCGACCTTCTGAAGTAGAAGGGGTAGAGTGGAGAGACAAATCAACTGCTGCCTTTTCAAGGGAAAGGAAAAAAACATTTTCAACTGGGAAAGAGCTAATCCATGTCTGGTGATGCCCCCACTGTTTTCCTCCCTCTTACTTTCAGTGGTAGCTTACATTTCCTGCATTATTTTCTGTCTTGCCACAAATGCTCCAATTAACGCTTTGAAGTCCTGCAGTACATTAAACAGGGAAAAACAAAATTAAAATTGTAGCCTGTAGAAATGTAAGCAGCCACAGTGCCCTCAGATAATGAGCCATCAATAAAGGAACAGTGCAGCAAGACTGAATGTATAACATGAGAATGATTTTGGCATAAGAGAGGAATAATGGCTGATGTTTAGCAGGGACATCAGGTCTAAGATTTGTTGCACAAAAGGTGAACCAAGTTACTCCCACTCGTGCTGCAGCAGTAGGAGAGCAAGAGCTGATCCTTCCTCTTTGCCAACCTCTTGCCAATTTTAGATGTCACCCAGAGAAGGTGAGTGTAACCTGCCAATTACCCTGTAACACCTTTAGGGTATCTTGGATACCAGCTTTGTGGAGGAGATTAGTTTTATCACCAGCTCCTATCACAGCACCCGCCAGATCAGAACCTACTTAGAGCCAGAGATCAGGACAATCTCAGACTGCACAGGCACAGATTATATTACCACCTCTGTTATAATTAGGGATATAAAAAGCCTCTGCTGCACGCAGCAGAGTCTTCTTTTTTTTTTTTTTTTTTTTTCTTTTTTTTCCCCCTAATAATATGTACTTTGTTCTTCAGGGATTTGTCAGACGCCGTTCACCATAACTGGCTGCTCTGATTCTGCAAGTCATCTGTGTGTGCTTGACTCAAGAAAAAAGAGATAATACATCTGTCTGTCACCACTACAGCAACGCCGCCAGAATTATTCCTGAGGTTGACACTGCCTCCAAAAGAAGGGAGCAGTTGTTTCTTTTATCTCTTCCCAAGCACAGCCTGGTCCCCCACTTGTTGAACATGTGAGGTTTCACATTAAATCAATGTGGATTCAGTGGAAGATCCTGCTTCCCTCAAACCTTTCTGGTTCTAAAACATTGTCATGTCATGCTCCATCACAGGAAAAGGAGAAGTAGTAGCTGTGCAACACAGGGAAACATTCAAACTCCATTAAAAAAAAAAGTACTTTTTCTTTTATCTTTTGCAGCAGAGATTGTTTTTTTCTTTTCCTTTTTGACTATTTATAAGAAGGAACCAATAAAATCAGTGTCATTGTTGGGTTTGACTACTTTTATTTTGGAAACAAGCTTTTACTGCCTGCAGAGGATAGTATTAAATAATCCTGTCTAAATGCCTGAGTATGTTTTAAAATGAATCCTTTGCCTGCCAATATGCATACATGTGAATGGCACAAGAACCCAGGAGAGGAGAGGAGTGCACAGGCCAAGGTGTGAGCACAGCCCCTGACATGAGGCACTCCTATGTCTCATTCTAAAGCCTTTCTGCACACCCCTGAAGCTGAGAAACTGATTAATCTCAGTTGGGATTATTCCCTGCCTGCTAGTGAAAGGAATTTGGGTTATTGGTGGGTCTTTCAGCAGGACTGAAAGGTGTGTGGAAGCTGAGTGCTGGTGCATGTGTTCAGTGCCTCTGCAGACAGTTCAGCACCAGTGCTGTGTGGGTCTCCCACTCTCTACAGACATCAGAAAGTCCTGAGCTGGGAGATAAATGTGACTGAGGAGTCACAGTTAAGGTACAAAAGGCAAAGTTCTGCCCTGATGAAGTGACACTTGAAGACAGTGGGTCATAGAATCATAAAAGCATGAAAGAGTTTGTGTTGGAAAGGACATTTAATGTCACCCAGTGCCACCCCCTTCCAGTGTCCAGCCTGGCCTTGGGCACTGCAGGGATCCAGGGGCAGCCACAGCAGCTCTGGGAATTCCATCCCAGCCCTGCCCACCCTGCCAGGGAACAACTCCTGCCCAAAATCCCATCTAAACCCACTCTCTGTCAGTTTGAGGAGGACTTCTGACACGGGAGCAGATTTCTGCTCAGGACCCTGCCCCAGCTGCTGGTGATGCTGTGGATGATGCTGTGAGATGCCTGCTCCCAGGAAGACTCAGAGGACTGGAGGATCCTGTGGACACTGCTGAAGGCCTAGGCAGATTTCAGCCAGGCCTTTTCTCAGGTTCTGAGTCTTTTTTTCAGGCTGTGACACTTCCTCAGCTCCAGCCAGGATTTTTCCCAGGGTGATAACTTTCTTGCAAATAGAAAGGAATTAATAAACATAACCTTAGCATGATGTACATGACATGGGATGTTGTCTCCTGCTGCCCAACAAACTGCTATCCTGACTTAGATTCATGAACCATCCTATAAATACAGGTCAGGTTTCAATAAAGTGCTTTTTTCTTTCATCCAAGAAAAGTATGTTGCTATTATTTGCTCCTCCTAGCAAATAGTGACAGGATACCTGCATTTCTGAGAGGCTGATGGGCACCATGTGAGGGGGGCTGCCTCACCCTCATTTTGCTGTCTGTACATTTTTTAGAGTGCCATCCCACTCCAGAGCGAGGAGAGCTCTGACTGGCACCTTGGGTATCACATTCACATGCCCTTGGTGGCCTGTCCACCTCTCCCAGCTGCAAAAATGTGCACTTTAAGGAAATCAGTCAGTGGAAGGGAGGCTATCTGACTGAGCAGCCCCCAGTCCCTTACAAAACCAAGCTAACCCACACCTCTCTCTTTCTCAGTTTTGTCTCCCTCCACTGGTCCACAATTCCTGATTTTCCACTTGCACAGGGTTTGCTCTGTGCAAGTACAGCTCATTCTGCCCCCCTCTCTGGATTGTTTCTGCTCCCTTTTACCAGAAATCACTATCATTAATGGGAGTTTTTGGGTCATTTGCACCCTTCTACACAGCTGCTTAGGGAAAGGAGTCCAAGAGCTCTTTGAGATCTCCAGCAAAGCTGGTTTTGCCTCTCATGCCTCAGTGTCAGGAGTTATTTACACCCTAAATCCTTGAAGGAGAATCTCTCAAGTGCAGCCCAGTGATCCAGGTGTGCTGAAGGTGGAAGGGTTCTCTCCCAGTACATATTGCAGCCTCAGAAATCTGAGTTCCCTGGTTTGGCCAGCACTTGACCAGATCAAACTCAGTTTTTACAAACCACACGAGGGCTGTGCTAGAAGAAAGCTGCTAAAATTCCAAGCATGGCTCCTCAGAGGTTATGTTAAATTTGTAACAACCAAAGTGCTTGTTTTGGTTTTAGTGCTGAAGTTGCTGTTTTGCAAAGTTAAATGTGTTGCACCAAGGTCTTTATCCTACTGTTATTTACACTAGACTTTCAAGGAGAACACTATGAATGAACTTAGTGAAAGAGTTCATTTCAGACACCTACAAAACATATTTTCATGTTGGCAAGAATATGCTTCAATCATTTAAACTCTCAGGAGTTATTACAGTATCTGAGATTGTGTGCTTTTGCAGATTTTTGCAATAAATAATAGCAGTTTTGTTTTTTTTTTTGTTTTGTTTTGTTTTTGTTTTGTGTGTGTGTGTGTTAATTCATTTCACTCTGATGAAGAAAACAAGATTTGAAACATAATTTTAGAAATGTCTTTGTCTTACTTTCAATGCTCATGTTGCACAGTTACTTTTATCAGCTCATTCACCCTGAATTTAAGAACTCAGGGGAGAAACCATTAAATCACTAAAAAGTATTTAAGAGCATGGTGCCACCTGCATTTCAGGCATTTAGCTGCAGACTTTGCCAAAGATCTTGTGATTTTAAAATCAGAGAATATTATTAGAGCCAAGAGACTTTTGGCTCTTAGTCTCTCGTGGTGGGATGCATTTCAAACCAACATCCCATACTCATGAAAGATTTCAATTATTAGTTCTGTATCAATCAAAAAGACAACTAACCAACATAGTTTCTTCAGTCTTCTGATACCTGCCAGTCCAGCGTGACAGTTTGTAGATAATTCATGTCAGAACTTGACAATGTGAGAGTTTTTAGAAATAATTTTATGTCACTGCAGTAGGCTGACAGAGCCATCCTGCTTCAATCTATGACAAATCTTTTTTTGCCCTAGAAAGTTATTTTTATGTGTTCTTGGGTTAACTGGTTCTTTGGTCAGTCAACTTTGTTTTCTTGTTGTAACCTTCTATAGATTAAGAGCTAGAAATGTGTGTTAGAAATTAATATTTATCACATACCCACCCCCCCCCCAAAAAAAAAATAAAAAAAAAAAGATTGAGGGAAGAAGATGTGCTAGTTCCAGTTACATTTATGAAATGTAATATTTTTCATGACTGTCAGGACATTTTTATCCAAGATGGAAAAGGGCATATTCATCTAAAGAAGACACAAGGATCTTCTTTTCATTTCAGACTGTTAATGGTACAGCAGCCAGAAACTTGCTTGACACAAGATGCTGAGATTTTGACCTACACTCTGACTCAAGCTGCTTCATCTGCCTGTCTGCTATATCAATTAAATATCTTGACTGTTTCCTTCCCCTCAGGGACTCTGCTTTTCCAACGAGTGCTCTGGTTCTCATTATAATTTTGAGAAATCTTCATTTCATCTCATTTGATTTCATCTCAATTGACAATCAGAGCAGATTTTCCAGGCAGCTGCTGAACAGGCTGGGGTGCAGCAGCATCAGCCCCTTCCCCAGGGAATTTACAGCTTAAGACTAGAGTCAAAACCACAAAGTGCTGTGGAGCAACAAAGTGAATGGGAAAAAGTAGAAGAAAACATGATTTCCTTTGGCAAAGTAAGATCTGTGCACACAATTCTCTTTGTGTTGTTAATTGTGTAGGATACGGATCTGGGGAAGTAAAAAATTCAAGGATAACTTGGGTTGTCTGAGTTAAAATTTTTAAATCTCTTTCAGCCTTCAGACTGACATTTTTATTCTCACGGGAGGATTGTGCAGGCCCTAGAGAACAAGCAATATAACTTTTTTTTTCTTTTTTGGGGTTCAAAATCAGGACATCTCTCCCTGGAGGAAGGTGCTGCAGTACTGCTTTAGCAGTCAATTTTAATAATACAACAACCACTACCACAAAAACCACCATCACCAAGAATAAAAGCAATAAACCATTTATTATTATTATTATTACTATTATTATTATTATTATTATTAATGGAAATAGAGAAACTCAGAGAGCCAACATGTATTTAAGTAAAGGAATGTAGAACAGACAGTGTTTATGACACCATTGTCGTGGGGCACATGGCGTATAATTAAATAGAATTTACAATGCACTAGGACTACATGTTTTTAATAATGTGGACAAATCCTAGTAGCAGTGAAATATATAATTATACACATTATTTTTTCCCCTTTTTTATTAGGTTTATACATTTTTCAGTCCATTTATTCTTTTCACATATCCTGAATTGCTGCCTGATTGGTGGTTCTGTCGCATAAAAAACTTCATCTGAAACTGAGAGTTTTGTCTATTAAGCAAGAACATTTTAAAGGTCCATTTCCACTGGACATTTCTCTCAATCAGAAAAAGCTTCTTATTTAAATATTTTTCTTTATGATAAAGGATGTTTCTGTATATATTTAGTTCTTAAATGTATTCAAGAACTAAAATTTTCACAAAGGTAGTTTTTCCTTTTAAATCTTTTGTGTCCAGCCAGTTAAATAGGAAAGATGTATTACTGCTAAAAAATTCGGTTATAAATTATATATGGATATAACATGAAAGTTTATTACTTGTCAAGTTTTTTGTGTTTTTTTTGGCTAGGGACTTTTTGGTTTTGGTTTTGGTTTTTTTTAATAAGCAGTCAAATATTTCAGTATCTTGCAGATTAGGCAAATCTGGTAAATCCATTCACCAGAATTGTAATGGTGCATAAAACCTATTAAGTAGTAAGGATTTGCAGCTTTGGGAATCAAATTGGCAATATTGAAGCACTGAAGCTGGAGAAGAACGATATTAATTATCTTCTTTTCGTGATGAGGATAGAAGAGGAGAAAAAAAAAAAGACAGAAACTGGTAAGAGCTGCCAAAGATACTTTTTGCAACAGAATTTTGATCATTAAACTTGGAAAAGTTGGTGTCTGAAATTCTGCTTTTCAACCATACACATGCATGCAATTGAGAATGACCCATTTACACACGGATTTTTTCGCTGTGCCAAAACAGATTCTTCAGCACTTACAAGGTTTAAATTCACTTTTACAGTCCTCAAAGTAAGACAAGAATATTGTGTCTGAAATAGCAAAAAAAAATAAAATTATGGTCTTTGGGCCTGAAGAAAAGTCACATTCTATCAGTTGGATGGGGAAGAGTTGTACTTCAATGCCAAATGTTATTTGTTGACTCACATATCATTCCTTCTTCTGGCAACTAAAGGCCCTGGAGATAAAATGAGTGCCCTCAACCCACCAGTCCTTCAGAAAATTTGTATTTTTTTCCCCTGTTTATCTGTTGTGCCTGGTGATACAGAGCTGGGGGACTGTGTGATGCACCTGGAGGCTGAGCTGCCACGCAGAGAGGATTTGGGCTCTGCAGCATCTCCGTGCTGGGCACAGCTCAGGCTGGAGAAGGGAAGCTGAGAGGGGATCCCCTCAGTCCACACAAACATCTGCAGGGCTGCCAGAGGATGGGATGGGCTCTGCTCAGCGCTGCCAGTGCCAGCACGTTGCATTTGAGCTACAGGAGAGGTGAGAAGGATTTAGCAACAAGGTGGTTTGTGCAATGGAGAAGCAAAAGAAGCACCGCACTTATACAGAGTAGTTCGTGCAATACAAAATAGAAATGATCTGATTGGTGCAAGGGATAAAAACAAAGCCCAGGCAGGTGCAGCCCACAG
>WBND01001061.1:45006-61053 GCA_013398595.1 Tychaedon coryphoeus | reverse complement strand
TATACATAAGGCCCCTAGGATTTAAAATTATCAAAACCAAACCAAACCAAACCAAACAACCAAAAAACCCCTGAAAAAAAAAAATTAACAACAACAAAAAGCCAAACAAAAAACCAAGCAAAACCCCCAAAACCCAACAAGCAAACAATCAACCAAAACAACCAGCTGGGATTTGCTTTGGTCATACTTTTACAACCATGTTAGCCCCCCTTGCTCTAACCTGTGTACATATAGTATACCAGATGCAGTCTCCCATTTTTTTTTTCCTCAAAAAATGAGGGTCTTCTGAGTGGTGCAAAAATGCTAACTGAGTAAGATGTTGGCCCAAAGGACCTCCTAAAACTCTAAAAAGAGTACTCCATCACTAAAACATAGTTTTCTTCCATTGGGTTTGTCTATAAGACATGAAATATTGGCGGGGTTATTTTTCTTTCAGAAAAAGAATCAAGGTCAGAGAATTACAGAATCACAGAGTGGTTTAGGTTGCAATGGACCTTGAAGCCCATGCAGTCTCTTTCCTCATATTCCAATATTATTTAACCAACAATTTTCCTTGGAAGCTGTGTCTCCAGAAACAGTGTCTTTTGGTCACTCATAAAAAATGCACCACTCAGCAGCCAGGGCACAAGAGCAGTCATTCATGGAACAGAGCCCTCAGCCAAGATAGCAATTTTACAAGGAATTTTTATCAGCATTACTATCTGGATAGTCTGCCCTAACAGAATGCAGCAGAATAATTAAACTGAGCAGACTGCCAGAGCACATGTTAATTAACTTTGGTTAACTTCTTTCAGTATTAACTGTGAGAGTGACATCATTTGAAATAATTGGGCATCAGAGACCTCTAAAAGTACATCAGCTTGTTCATTTTCTAATGCTTTGCCCTCACAGAACACTTTGTGTCACCAGCCTCTCACAGGCAGGTGTTGTGGTGCTGCATTTCTGCAAAAATCAGGAGCCTCGCTCACGTTAGAGTCAAGGCAGGGAAATGAAGGACATTGAGCTTTACAGGGCACCAGAAGGATGAAAATCCTCATACTACTAATGCAAGCCATCAGAACAGGCAGGTTTCCTCTGATCCAATCACACAGCCTGCACTCAGGCAAGCACAGAATGAAAAAGAGATTTCATTTAAAATTAAATATACAAGCAGTTCTCCACGTGTTAATAATCATCCTTATGATTTTGATTATTCCTTCAAGCCTTGTTCACTAGTCTAACAGAAAACAAAGAGAATTTAGCCAATAAACTTTATAGGCTGTAAGATCTTCCCTGTGCTAGGGGCATGTTGTGATTTAAGACAGCTGAACCATAGCTGTGGTCATTGCTCTTCCCACAAAGAGAATAGTAACCTGCTTCTCATTCCCGGTCCTATAAAAGGTATTTACCCTTCAGAACTCTTTTGAGAGCACTGTTGAATCTCCTGAAAAAGAGGGGAAAAGCCTTGTTAATCATCAACAACTGGCGCAGACAGAGCAGTTCTGGGATGTTCTATTCATGTACAGTTATGCAGGAAAGAAACCAAAAAACAAAACCAAAACCCCACCACCACTTTGGTATCTCTTTCTTTGGGTTTCAGGATATCAAATCTCTTCAAGGCATCACCATTTGATCACAAATTTGGGCAAATTTTGCCTGCAGCAATTTAGTGGAGTTCTGCTCATTATCACACAGCATAAATCTTCTCCGTGCCCAAATCACCAATTCAATAGACCAAAAGCTTCCCAAAACACTCATCTTCCTTCTAACATTTGCACAGCCACCTACTCCAAATCGTCACTCTGAGCCCAGAAGAAACGTGCAGCACTCTATGGTGCCTCAGCTCTTGAACACAGGGAGCAACATTCTGTTCTCACTGCTAAATTTTTACAGATTGGCTTCTGGATATATCTGGCAGTAAGGGTAAAAAAAAAGGAACTGAGAGGAAAAAAGGTTCTCAGTTTTGGTGGTGCATTGGTGTGATTTTTTAATCAGTCTTTGTCTACGGCCAAAGCCTGAAGCTGCTTTCAAGGATATTTTTCAGCTTTGGTGGGGACCCAATGTCCAGGCAGGATTGACCCATCACAGCCCTACAGATAAATTTCACCTATGTTAAAAATGGAAAAGTTCAAAACAAACAAAACCTTGCTTTCTTTTTTTTTTCTTCTTGTTTAGTCATAGATATGAAGTGGATGCTTTTCAAAATATAGGTTTACTTAATCATATTCCAGGGATAATATTACTATTTTCTTATAGGTCATGAAAAGGTGTTCTGTTATCCCCTCTGCAAGGACTTGTCTTCTTCAATATAATAATAATATATATATATTATATATATATATATATATAAAATATATATTATATATATTATATATTATATATAATTATGATATAATTATATAATATATAATAATATAATAATATAATAATATAATAAGGTGTGAGGTGCTGCCACTGCCTCAAGTACTGCCTCAAATTGTGTAAAATAGAAGGAAGCATCAGGCCAACAGGAAAATGATTTCTTGAAAAAAAAAATAAATGAACCCTGGTAATTTCTAAGTGTGGATTTATGACAAAAAAGTCCCTTCAGTCCATTTGGGAAGACTTTTTCCATTAACATGGGGTTAAATCATCATAGCAACCAATTCTGAATCCTGCAACCTATTGAGAGATGATTTCTGCTCTCCATGCTGGTGAACAAGTGTTTATTTTGTCATTTTCACAGGTCTCCACAATGACTCCAGTGAATTAAACCAGGAATTTTATTATGCATCAGAAACCATAGCATATTGTTAAACAACTGTGGTGTGGAAAGGACTCCTGCCTGTTCATTCACCTTAATTAGCAGCACAACCTAAATTAATTTTTGTTGTTCTTCATTCATATAATACTCTTGTTCACTGCTGAATTCACTAATTTGAGGTTTTCCTCTCCCAACTCGCATTTTCACTAATAGACTGCAGATTTTTTATATTCTGACAGGTTTTTTTTTTTAAATTCTGCACTTACCAGGTAAAAACACTTGTCTTAAATAATGTACTTAATAAGGTTCATCTAAAAAGCATGTACTTATGCATGGAGCCTTCAGTTTTCTTGTTTTAGCAAACCTTGGTCTGTTTTCAAAAGAAGCATTAATACATATATATACTTAGATTTTCTTGCTCATTTTAAAAAAATTCCTTCCACTACCAGAACGAAAAATGTACTTAGAATACTGTGATTTCTTAACTTAATGACTTTTGGAAAAAAGGGCTTGAAAGTAATTTAATTTTTAATCACTTGTCATTGCGAAGTTGTAACATTTCTAGTGAACAAGTCAGGCTTAGAAAGAAACATAGAGCTAAACTTTAAAATTATGTATCTGAATCATCAATAACTGTCATTTCACATATGAAACCATTTAAAGGCTAAGAATACGTGTCAATTCCATGTTGGTAGAAAATTAAAATACCATGTTATCAAACCTCAGTTCCAGAAGTATTCTTCACACTGCAATAGGCTGTGTGAAGAATTAAATTGACTGAAACACATTTTAAAAATTTTAACAGGAGGCAGCTTCAGAAAAGAAGTGTTTCAGTCAATCATTTGGTAAAAAAAAAATTATTTTGCAAAGCATAAAAAATTCTGCTTTTATAAAACAATCAGTTAACACTTCTCTTTTTTTGTTTCTTTCATTACAGCTATGGTGGGGAAATGATGTGGGAACAGGAAGAAATATGTAGTTCATAGCTCAGATAACTTTACTTTTGATCTACAGTTTTCAGCTTTTCGGAAATTTTTGAGTCAAAATTCAAGAAACATTTAATTAAAAATAAAAATTCTGTTTCTTTAATTTGGCATAATCCATTTGGCTACTAATAGAGTAGCATATTTTAAGAACACTGAAAATTTTGCAGGCCAAGAGAGTTATGATGATGGCAAATATACCTTATATCAAAACAATACTTATGCATTTGAGTGGATTACAGCCAATTACATATTACATCTGATGTGTTAAAGGCTAATGGCTTTTTTTTTCCTTAAATTAAAAGTAGAGTTTCATAAACTTCAGCTGAATTCGACCACATCCTTTGTAAAGCCTATATTTTGGCAGTCTAAATTGTTCTGAGTCTTATTTACCTTATCAAACCAGTCAGGTATTAAACACACGCCAACGAAACATTGTTCTCTGGAATATTCCTTTCCAATTAGGAGAATCCCTCATCCTTAACAAATGAATTTCTTATCTGTATTGCTTTCACATTATCACAGCTAAGTGCCAGAAGAGGACAATAATATTTAATGAGAAGTCACATGAGACAAGGAAATAAAATAATGTGGTAAGCAGTGCCAGATTATCAGCTGCTGTGTACAGACGTGTAGTTCTCCTAAGGTTGAGCTGAGTTGAAGTTTTTCTGACCTGAATTATAGTGATGAGAATTTACATCAGTCAAAACTACAGGCTTTAGTTTTTTTGTTCGGTTGGTTGGCTAGTTGCTTTGGTTTGTTGGGGTTTTTTGTTTGTTTTAGTTTGGTTTCTTTGTTTTTTGGGGTTTTTTTGGGTTTGTTTTGTTTTGTTTTGTTTTGTTTTTGTTTTTGTTTTTTTCATTTTATAGTGTTTCATTCTTACTACAAAAGTAATTTCTGATCCACCCTGCATTTTTTAAAATGTTTAAAATGTTTTTTAAAATGTTTTTTAAAATGTTGTTTATGGAATTAAAGATGGATTTTCTTCATTAAAAGAAAGACCCATCTGGAGTTGCTTTCTGAATTTTTTCCTCTACTAGCTGATTTCTATTTCTACATTAATTTGAGAAGAAATGAAGAGTTTTATAAGCACCATTATAGTCTCTCTGGAGGTTTAAAAATAGTGCTGACCTAAAAAGAGAGATCTTTAATTTGTATCTCATTTCTGTATAGTAATAGAATTTGGACAATTATATTTCTAAGTGTATAATCAGCTTTAAAAATAAAGTAAAAATGTACCATAGGAAGAAGTAAATTAACTCAAAATGTTTTGTATAATGTCTATGTGAAGAGATTAAAATTGAGTGATTAAAAATAGATTCAGTAAGATGTTTGGATGCAGGAGCATTGTTTATCTTCCTCTCCATTGCACAGAAAATAAAAGCCTTTAATTAATGTTTTTGATACATGTTAGGTTTGGAAAAGCTGTAACTTCCTACATTTTACTAGTAAAATTTCTTGTCATTCCAGGTACTAAAACATTTCAGGGAAATGGGATTGACATACAAGACAGATTATCTTGAAAAGGATGAAAATTCAAAATCCAGTGGAGATTGGGGCACCAACTGGCCCTTTTTTCCTGCAGAATATTTTGTCATATATGACTTTATTCTACATGTATGCTCCTATTTTGAGTGTACAAAGATAGAGGAGGTTTTTTATGTCTTCTAATTGGACAAATGGGCAGGACTATCCAAAATTTATTAAAATATGAGAACACTCTTTGCATGAAACCTAGAATGACAGCAAGGATTGCAAAAGTTAGAATACCTTAATGTCTTAAAAGATCTTGTGATATCTACTAGGCTTTTTTTTAAAGCTACAAAAACATAGGTCAGAAATAAAATACAATTTTATGAACAAGAGCAAGACTAATTAAATAAGAATTTTCCAAGGATGCAGTGAGATCTTGTAATCTTTAAAACTGGAATAGAAACTTTCCTCACTGAAAAAAACCTGCACAACTCAACTTATTTGCCAGAGTCAATGGTTTAATTCTTCAAATCATGGATTTATTGCTGTTAGAAGAGATATCTCCAGATGTTGACTTCAAGTTTTCTGTTAAAAAAGAGTCAGCTAGAGCACATTGTCCATCACTCTGGTCTCCAAAAATGGAGAGTCTCCAAATTCTCCAAACTTCTGTATTTGAACATCCTCAGTGTAAATTTCATATACTTAAGTGGGAAGTCTTATCTCTCCATTTGTGCCTGTTGCCTCTTTTCCTTGACACAGGACCTTGTTGAATCTTGTCTGCTTTTTTACCCAATCACACCATTAGGTATTTCATGTACTGAAAGATTTTATTGTGAGATAAATCAAGCTGGTAATTTTAGGCTGCTGTTTATGGGGAAATCTGGAAATAATTTGTTTACAAGTGGAATCAAATGGAAAGCAACAAAATCCTCTTGTAAATGGAGTTCTAGATGTCTAACTATGAGTACTGTGCTAAAAAAAATTGTGATTTGGTAAATACAAATTTGTATGCAGGGAATGCCTAGAATTGAGGCCAAAATGATGTAAAACTACATCTTGATTTTCTCTCCAAAGTATTGCTTCCTTCTTCTGTATATAGGAGATTAATAACATTCTGAATTTTGGAATTAGTTACTGTCAGGGTTCAGAGTGTTTAGGGGTAATTTTGGAAAACGGATGACAAAACAGGAATATTGTCATTCTGAAGCTGAGCTTCACATAAACTACAAAGCACCCAAATACCATGGAATTGCATAATCACAGATAATCACAGAGTCATAGAATCCCAGAATGGTTTGGTTTGGAAGGGGTCTTAAAGATCCCCCAGTGCAGGGGGATCTGTCCCAGGCTGCTCCCAGCCCCAGTGTCCAACCTGGCCTGGGACACTGCCAGGGATGTGTCATACAGGAATTATCTTCTTTGAACACTGAGAAGATCAGCAGCCATTTTATGCAAACTCTGAGCACAAATCCCACAACATCTACACCTATAATAATTCTGGTAAGAAAATTTAAAGGTTATTTTTTTGGGCTTAATGAGGATAGTTATTAAATCATCACAGACTCACAAATCAATGTTCCTTGCACTGATTAAAGGTACAGATTGAGAGGCTTAGGACAGTTATCAGACATCTAAAACCAGGAAAAAACCCCACCTTTTAGCAAAAAATATGAATTAATATCAGCAGTAAAATGGAAGGACCTTTTCATGTTGCTTGCCACGACCTGAATCTTTTTAGAGCCACTTCTTTCTGTAATATTCTCTTCATATGAACATGGAAACACTCCTTTTAACATCAAGTGAGTCAACCCACTTCATTTTCTATAACCAATTTCAAGTCATACACAGACTCTAGTGTAACAATCTGAAATAGCTTTCTCTATCAATTCTGGTTCTCTTTATTCAGAGAGCTGGATTAGGCTTCAGTTGAGGCACAGAGCTGTGGTGCAAATGGCATTTTCAAAAAAGGCACTGGCTCCCGACCTTTCAGAACTGTGTGAATGAAAATACCCATTTTTTTTAATTAGGAAAAAGACTGAAGAAAAGCTGTGCCACTTCAGATGGTAATCAAGGGGAATTAATTAGGCCTAGTTATTTGTGAGATCTGGGGAATATTATCAAGTTATTTTTAAGCCTGCTTTAGAAATCATAGTATGTCATTATACATATCTGATGCTTTTTTATCGCCTGCAAGTGTATATGTAAAACACACTTTTATTTTGGTTTATTTATTTATTTTTTGGCAGCAAAATTTAATTCTAAGTTGAATTTAGTGTTCTGTATTCCAGTGGCAACATTCTGAACAAAAAACATCTGTTGTAACTACTTACATAGCTCCTTTAAAAGAGAGCCAAAATTTTATGTATCAGCACTGAAACAACGAGAAGAGATAACAACTGCAGTTATGGGAAAAAATGAACATACTGCAGTTCAGTTTTAGAGTTCCAGCTCTCCAAAAGCACCTATAAGAAGATCAGGCCTTGTAATATAGAGGGCTGAAATTGAAGAGGAGAGAGTTCACCTGATTTGGGAAGGAGAGGTGCACAGAATATAAACCCATATTGGAGCACAAATCCGATGAGGAGGAGCTGGGAAAGGGGCTCAGCCTGGAGAAAAAAGGCTCAGGGGAACCTTCTGGTTCTGCACAACTCCCTGACAAGATAACATATTCTGCCCCCAAGGAGCAAGGCACAGGACAACAGGAAATTACCACAAGTCGTGCCAGGTGAGGTCTGGGTTGAATATCCAGGAAAATCTCTTCACTGGAAAGGTGCTCAGGGGTTGGCACAGGCTGCTGAGGAGATGGTTGAGACAAAATCTCTGGAGATATTTAGGAGATCTCTAGACATCTTGGAGATGTAATTTAGTGGTGGATTTGACAGTGTTATGGGAATGGATCAACTTCATGATTTTAAAAGGCACTTTGAACCTTAAATATTCCTGTATTCTATGATATTAGGGAATACTCTTCAATTGACATTAATTGTCATTTTTTAAAAGCTGCAAACCCTGATTCTCAGGTGGGAAATCAGAGTCCACATGGGCTCAGTTTCCTGTGTCACTGCACAGACCTGATGCACTGCTTACCACAGACCAATCTGCAGTCAGAACTCTGTGATAAATGGAAGTTTCATTCCACCACAGTAAAACATTTTTGCTGTACTGTTCTGAAAAATTACACAGGTAGTTTCTTTTTCACAGCATGAGGGGAAAGAAGCCACCTCAAGAAAGAGAGAGGTTAGTAGCAGTAGGAAGTCAGGTCAGGATGCTTCCTCCTCCTCCACCAGATGGAATTTACACATCAGGTGATGGAAGATTAGAAGGTTTATACACAAAAGATACACCTGCAAGACACAAGATTTAAATATCCACCTGTGCACAAAGGATCTGGTTATCAACTCCCTTCTGCATGTTTAAGGCAGATGTGGAGGGGATGAAAGGATGTGCTGGCAGAGCTGATGAATCATGCCAGAGCTGCTGCTCTGACAGGGGAAGCACGGATCTGCTGATGGATCCGCTCAGTAGCCCTCACTCTTCTGCCTAATTCATCCCTAAAACCAACAAAGAAAGGCACCAAGGCCATTCACAATTGTGGGAATCCAGGATATTCCCCTGTCTTCCCTGGACACCTTGAGACCCAGGCCCAGAGGCCTTGCCACAGGGCCCAAGACTCCTGTGGGTTTGATTTCAGTCCCTGGGAAAAATTGCCATCATTATGGGAAGAATTACAACTCACAAAAAATAAGTAGAGCATAAATTAGATTGTTAGAAGGTAGAAAAGTGAATTTTTAAAATTGTTTATAATAAGGGGTCCACAGCCAAGATGGAGGAATATGGGTGTGGTATGTCTTTCTTCTTCTTCTTTGTGGCATCCATCTTTTGGGTTAGGATGGCACTTCTGGATTGGCTTGGGAGAAAGCTGGACAGTGCAATGTAAGTGTCATGTATTGGAAAGTAATGGTAAACAACATGTATGTAATTTGTAGTATAAAAGATAAGAGCTGCTCCAAGGGCAGGCAGTGTGTGCCTCCAACTGACCTGCTGGACAGACCTCTGTAGGTCAGGGAAAGAATTCCTTAGATAAGAAAGAATAAACAACCTTGGAAACCTCAGAAAACAGCTCCTGACTCTCCTTCAGTGCTCGAGCTGGGAAACAAGAACTCTAAAACCACCAAATGTTGTGCGGTGGGTGATCTCAGACTCAAAGAGACACCACCCATCACACAGAGTGAGACTCCTGGAGGTGCACCATGAAATATCCTAATGGCTTTGGTCCTCTGCTGGTGCTCTGCACCTCACAGAAACCAAGAGAGAGCCACTGATCATCCCACACTTTGTGTTCTGTGCAGAATTTCATTGCTGTGGCTGCAGCTGGGGTGGATAAAGCTTCTGCTGGGCATGAGCCAGATAAAGGGAGAGTGGGTTGAGTGCTAGCACAGGATTTGGAGGTCCTGCCTGAGCTCCCTGGTCCCATCACAGCTTGTGATATTGAGCAAACTGATCGATAATCAGGGGAATTTCAGGGTAAGGGTTTAGGAGTTTTCCCTCCACAAAGTACAGGGGAGTTAGATGCTTCCAAGTGGATATCATAAAAACCAGGCTGCAACACAGAACTGCTCTAGACAGTAAAAAAATACAAAAATCGTAGAGGAAATGAATCATTTAAACCCCCAGTTGCCTCCAAAGTTTGAGTTACTCTTCCTGCTTGAGATGGGCGAACTTGAAACTTTTCTTAAGTGTTCTTTTATTTTTAGAACAGAGGAGAAGATCCTCCCCTTTCCCAAACATCAGCAAAAACAATCAGCATCTTCCTGCTGAGCAGTGGAGAGGTGAGAGCAGCCCTGCCACCCCCTGGGTCAGACACACCTTTTTTTTTCCTTCATGAAATTTTCAAACCCCACATCTCCTAAACCATGTCCAACACATCAGATGCTGATCCACGTTAGAGGAATGGGAAGTATTAAGATAAAGGACAGGATTTTGTGTCTCTGCAGCTCGAATTGCCAAGGGAGGTGTGGTGGGAGGCAGCCTGGGCAGGCTTTCCTTGGCCTCCCAGCCCTGGATTTTCCTCCCAGAACTATCAAACATGAGTGGTGCTCAGGGGGTGTGACAAGGAAATCAGAGAAGGCTGTGTGGAAGTGGTTGCAATTTAGTCTTTCTGATTGAAATTTTTGCTAAACCTCTTTTATTTTTTTTTTTTTTTTTTTTAATGGGTAGTATCCTTTCAGAGAGTTTATTTTCCATAATTCCTAATAACTGAATCCCATTTGGAGAGTTTGCTATCCCTTCCTAACTTAAAAGTTTTTTTCAGGAAAGGGGAAACTTCTGCAGCTTGATTGATAACTTGAGAAGAACAAATTTGTGTTAAGGGTTGTAGGGCATGATTACCTCTGAACTGAAAGTCCTGATGGATGAATGTAACGAAGGAAAACATCATTCTGCTCCTTATTCCCAGTGTCCAGGATTTTAGGTAAGGTCAGCTGTGTAGGTTCCTGCAGAGAACAGGGTCTGCAGCCTTTATTCCATCTGATATTAATAAAGTATCAATCAATAGACAACCCTGCTGCAGCAGAAGAGACTGGAGATTATATATGTTTTTCTGGCTGATAGAAATGATCCTAAAAGAGCATTCAGTGTTTTAAGATAAACATATAGGTCCTGTATGTAGACTTAAGTTGTCTTGGCAAACCTAAACTTTAAACCAGCAATGAAAAAAAAGAAAATCAAACATCAAGGAATTGTACTCAACATGAGTTAAATGACACATTTGACACTCAATTTCATTTTTTTAATGTGAGAAAAATACCTTTTCTTTCCTTTCAAACCATTCCTTACACTATGAAATAGGTAGAATTTAGTAGAATTTAGTTTCACCTTTCTTTTTTCTTCCCTAAGAGATTTTAAACTCACACATTGCAGTGAAGAATTCAAAAATTTAAATTTAAAAAATCTTACTTGTCTTAACTGGAATTGAATTTTAAAATCTAGAGGTTGTCTAGCCCAACACCAAATGTCAGTAATTCTCTTCTTTAGAAGTAAAGGGTTTATTTCTGTATAACAGCCACTTGCTGTCATGAAAACTTCAGCACAGGTCCCGTATTTGCAAAACTTTTAGGGCAAATTCTGGCCCTAAAATAAGTTTGTTACTTACAAAACTCAAGCTGGGTATTATTTTCAATTTTAAACTCCAGTCTTAGAAATTCACTTCGGTAGTAGGAGTGTTTCCACATGGTAGTAGTGCCTGCCTGGCACTGGATTGAAGACTGACCCTCTGGTCAATGAGGAATTTTGTTGAAATTAAAAACCAGAAGAAGAAAACCCCAAACCAACAAAATAACAACGATGGTAACAAAAAATGGAGGCAGATCTATTTTCAGCACATATATCTGTGGAATTTCTCAGCAAATTTGCTCAAACACATGTCCAGTTATACATATTTGTTAAAAGAGACATTTTGATAAGCTTCGCACTTTTTTTTTTTTAATTGCAATGATATACTTGCATTTATTTAATTTTTATTTTACAAAAGTGCCCACTCTCTGCACTTGCTGGAGCAGAAGAATGTGCAGCCCATTTCCCCTTTTTCCCTTTGTTTTCTGCAGCACTAATAAAAGCCATAACCATAAATGTGGAGAGGAATTATTGGCTGGAGCAAGACCAGTTTCCCACCTCTGTCCCTCGATATTTGTGTGAGACTGGAAAGCTAAATTAATATATTTTTGTTCCTGGTAGAAAGCATGGGAAGAAAATAACAGAGAAGTATTAAAATATCAATTAGGTTTGAAATATATGTAGAACACACCCAGGTAAAGATGATGATACACCTTATACATGGGTGAGCTGAGCAAATTAAAAGTTTGGGGTCAAAACTCTTTGAGGCAGAATTGTGAGAGAGTTTCTACTTGGGGATGTATGAACCCAATTCTAATCCCCCAAGGTTATTTTGATCTAATAACCTCAATGATAGCAGACAATAAAGCCAGTTATGCCTTATGAGAAATTTAAACTTCTAAGACATTTACAAACCACTTGAGTTAATTGCTTGTTGAAGCAGAGAGGATGAGTAAAAGAACTGTAAGTACAAGGACTGCAGACTAAAGAAGGAGCTGAAATGGGGCTGGCAACTGGGTGTGTTGGAAAGAGAGCATGTCTGAGGACATCACAAAAAAATTCACAAGAATTTTAACTGCAAAAGACATATTTTCCTTTTTCATTTTGAGTCTGGCACACCAAGTGCAGCTTTTTTTTGGTGTGGTGTCACAAAACTGGGAGGAAGGATTCAGGAAGGATTGCAAAGCTAAACAGCAGAGTTTAATGATTTTGGGACAGAGGAACTAAAATGGGATGGTATTTAGTAATAGGAAGTGAAATGACTGTATTTATCATGTGTTTGGATGTCAACAAGAGTTGTTTTCCCACAGAATGAAGGATTATTAAAAACAGTAAAAAAAAAAGGGATTTCTAGGTGAACCCAAATGTGCAAAAACTACTAATGATTGTTTTTTCAGGTTGTTTTCTTCAGTGACAGTGGCACTGCTTGGGAAAAACCCTAAAATTTAACCATTATGACCATATTTTCTCAAATTATTCCTTCCAAGAATTTTGTCCTGTAAAATACAGTGCTTTTATCTTACAGCTGCCATCAATTTATATTTCACTGACTTCCAAGGTGAGCATATTTTTTTCTAAAAATATATTACTCGTAAAGAATCTTCTTGTTGTATATAAGATGTAGCAGGATGACTATGAAAATGCCTGGTTAGAGGCTGAACACGTTTCTTTTTTGCATAAAGTCTCTAGAAGCACAAATAGCAATCACAGACCATCTCTGAGAAAAAAAAACTTGCCCCACAAAAAAAACCAAAACCAAAACCAAATGAACAAACAAACAAACAAACAAACAAAACAAAACAAAACAAAAAGACAAAAGAAAAACCAACAAAACAAACCCCAACAACCAAAAAAGCCCCAAGGACCTGATCAAAGCTCCAAATTTTTTCAGGTGACAAATACTGCCTAATAAGAAGCAGGCTGTCTGCTCTAAGTGTAATATGTTTGCTTTTATTTCCAGTAGAGGTATGGATACCTAATTCACCTACAGGTAATGCAGTGGAATGTAATTTTTAGCTACTAATGAGTCAGCAACTGAAAAGATAATTTTTCTGGCTAAAATATTGACTTTATGCACTATGTGTATAAAATGTAATGTTTAAAGCAAGTTGCTTGATAAATAGCCCTCAGTTTATAACTGTACTTAAACAAAAAATCATTGGAAGAGAGACTTTTATCTTGCAAAACACAGTATATTAGTTGTGAGTTTATTAAAATCAAATGGTACATTTCTGACTTGTAATTAAAACATTCTTTGCAGGGTTATCATGCAGATGGGGGGTTTTTCCTCCATTACCATAAATTATAGTGCTATAAAACAAGGATTAAAATGCCCACAGTTCCCTTTAGAATGCAGCATTACAATTATTCTCCATTATAGCTCTAAACAAATGTCACAATGTTAAATTTATATCTTTTTTAAGGTACATGAAGGAAACAAAGGTGAGATGGGTGTGCCATGACACGACAAGGATGTCTTTTGTGCAAATCCCAACAAGACCTAAGTGTTTGCAGGTGCTTCTCTGCTCAGCTTGCTCGAGATTTTTGTAGAATTGGTCTAGAAATTAGTATTTAAATCAAGCCTAGAATGCTCAAAAGATGCAGGATGGTCTCAATCCTGAGATCTTCCAGTTTGGATGTTATCAGCCATGTGGTGATGGCAGTAAAGGGTGCTGAATTTGCTGTACAAATGATATATACCTTGGAAAGAGCAGTATTTCAGTTTAAACAGAAGCTACTACACACTCTGGATATCCTAGGCCATGCTGGAGTATCTAAGGAGAAGGAAGTGTGCCTAAAAAAGCAGTGAATATATAAAATTATTGTCTTTAGAATTCTCCTGTCTAAAATGTAGAGGCAAGTCTGTGAGGAGAAACTATAAACCCAGATATGCTTCACATTTTGTGCTTCCTGTTTAGGCTGTGGGTGTTTTGACTTCCATGTTTGTCTAATGACTAGGAAAACAAGGACCAAATTTACCTGAGATGCACATAAGGCTAAATAAAACTTAGAGGCTTTGGGTATACTAAACAAGATTTAGATAGGAACTGGTAAATCACACTTTTGTGAATATGAAAAAAAGAAAAAAAAAAAACCACAACAAAACTATAAAACCTGAAAACTGAGTGCTGGTGGGAGGGCTGGGGAAGAGCCATGATAAATTTTGGCACCACTGCTGCTGGAAATATCTCAAGAATAAGGAAGTCTGAGTCACATTAAGTAGAGCTCCCAATGTTTGCATAGACACAACATTCAGCAATGCAGTTTATTAACAATAATAAACACAGTGCAGCCAGCAGAATAACAAAGATATCTGCTTGATGAGGCAGTGGAAGAAAACAATGCAGGGGAAATGCAGAGCACTTGTGTATTCATGTAATGGTTACATGTACCAGCCAGCAACAAAAATACATCAGTTTTAATATATATGTGTAGATTAGTGTTTCTGTAGAGATAAATGTACACACATACAATACAGACCCAGTGGTGCTTGGTGGTATGGTTTGAGCCCCTCATACATAGTAATGAATTTAGCTTCAAAATGCCCTCAGGAAAAAGAGAATTCTTATAGTAAGAATATATAATTCATACAAAAAGAAGAAATGTAATGCGTTGCAGCATGAAGTAAAAAGTAGGAAAGAACAATGCCACAAAAAATCCGTAGAGGCAACCAAAAAGAAGAATTCCCAGAGAGATTAAGATTAAAACCAGAAATCTTAAAAGTGAAGTAATTGCACTTTAGAAGGCAGCAGACCTCTGAAGAAGGTGGGAAGAGCAATTTTTGACTGTAGGGAGTCATTGCCATGTTTAATATATTGTGCATAAACGTCTGCATTTCAGGACTGCCCAGAGTACACAGCTTCAGTATATTTTCTTGCAAGCATGTCATGAGATTTAAGTGTGGGTAGGAAACACACAAGTAAATATTTGTAATAGTATCAATCTCATATATTGGCTCTTTCACTGCACAAAGGTGCTGTAAATCTGGCAGCTGAGGGTCTCCTATCCAGAATTTTCCATCTTGCTCCTGCACCCTTCCAAAAGTTGGACAGTTCACTTAGAAGTCCAATCCTTTTGAAATCTAAGTTAGTTTAAAAGAGTAAATAAAACCCCTCAAATAAAATCACCGTGAGACTTTTTAGAGATATTTTTTTCTAGGTTTGAGCATTTCTTTGATAATTTTCTATTCAAAATTCTCTTTAATTTATGCCTAGGGTGAGGCATTTCTGGTCCTGCACACCTTTATTCCAACAATAGCATGTGAGACACTTCTAATTACATTCTTCCTCCTGATTCTCTTTATAAAAGAACTTGCTTTAAAAACCCCTACTTTTCCAAGCTTGCTACAGTCCAATTCTTAAATTTTCTGATGCCACCATCAAGGGTGTAATATATAAACCTGTAGGTTTATATCTTTTATCCAATACAGAGAATTTAAGAATTTATGGAGATACGCTTGCATAAATGTTCATACTGTTTGTACTTCTAATAACACAGTATGCATATATAACATCTTCAGAGATGTTCTTGGTGACATTATAGTCATTTTATTTCCATTCCCTCCCCAGCATTGAAAGTAGATTTTCACATTTCTCATTGTGCCATTGTTGTCAAAACCAACAGTAAAAGCAGCTCTAATGCTATTTTCATAGAAGTTGATGATTAAAGCTTGAATTGGGTTCAGACTGAACCTGTTTCATCCTGTGACTGTTTCAAATGACTTGTTTTTATCCTCTTGCAATTTTACTGTGCCATATG
>WBND01001061.1:0-17018 GCA_013398595.1 Tychaedon coryphoeus | reverse complement strand
GAACTGGTGTCCATGGAGGGGCAGAGCCCTGGAGCAGCTGCCCAGGGAGGGCCTGGAGTGTCCCTGTGTGGGGCCATCCCAGCCCAGCTGGACACGTTCCTGTGCCGCTGCTCCAGGGACCTGCCTGGGCATGGATGGAGCCCTGGATCATCTCCAGGCATTTCCAACCCCGAATATCCTGGGATTCTGTGATTCTGTCATCCTGTGACAGTATATGCAGTAAATGCTGAGTGTGCACACACAGGATTGTGTTCTCACATTTATTTTGCCATGGTAATAAACTCCTGTGGCTCCCTTTCTTCCCTAAGATTAACAGAAATAAAGCAGTTTGAGGCATAACAGCAGGCCTGGGTGAAATGGATGTGAAAGCACTGATTAAAAAATAATTCTATTGAGTGCACACCCTGGAAGAACAAGACATTAATTAATTAGGCTACCTACTCAATGAGAGATAAGTAACCAAGATCACAATTATCTTTTCATTCCGTGTCTGGACAGTGCTGAGTTACAATGCAAATAAGTAACAATATTAATTAGCAATTGTTAATAAAATTTGGTTCATATCCTGCTCTCACAAGCATTTCTAGTGTTGCCATGAATAACTTAACCTGAGATTTTCTAAAGCTTGAAAAAATCCTGTCTGGTACAAATCATGTAATTAAATTTTTTTTAAATTTGTTTGATGTTTTCAGAGGAGATAAGGAAGCTTTCCAAGTGGAGGTGCCCTCCAGAAAGGCATTAACATCCAGAAGTTCTGGATCCATTTTTTCCCCCTAGAAACCCCCAAACTGGCTAAAGAGAAAAGGTATATCTATTTCAAGTAAAACAACCACGTGCTATAAATTTTCGGTTTCAGACTCATATTACTCCTTTCCTCCTACCAAATGGGTGACCAAAAAAATGTGTTTTCTTGAATTTTGCCTGATTCTGAGGTACAAAATACACGGAATAATTTGGGTTTTTCTCTTTTTTTTTTTTTTCCTTTTTTTTTTTAACAGAGGGCAGAGGAAGATCACTATTCCACATCCCTCTATTAACTCCCCCATCCTTGAGGCCTTCTCTGATAAGGGGAAGGGATGCCAAAACCAGCTTTTTTCTAACTTCTTGCACTCAATCAGAGCCCTGCTGAGGAATACAAGCTCCTGGCCTGGGAAATACAGATAACATTTTGTCCAGAGCACTTGCTGATTAATACAGATGTACCTCTCCATCATTAGCTGCTGTAATCTGCTGGTCTGCTGCTCCCAGATGTTCTGCAGAGATGCCCTGTAATTTCAGTGCAAACACCACAAAAACTCGTGTTCTTTGGCAGTGAATTAACTGAAAAAGAATCTGATCAACAAGTGACAAGCTGTCTGCCAGCTTGTCATAGCTCAGATGTGTGTTTTACTCTAAGGGTTTAGGAGCAAAAGAGTGTCCATCTTTCCAGAAACCCTTGAATTTTATCCTCTATGCAAAGCTAGGGATAACAAACACCTTTACTATGAATTTATAGCCACTTAGGTTATAATTTAAAAAAATAAAAATATATATATATTCGTATATATACATATTCATATATATATATAATATCTATTATATATATAATAGAATGCATTATTTATACATATTTATATTTATATTTTTATTTATATTTATTTTTATATTTTTATTTTTATTTTTATTTTATTTATATTTTTATTTATATTTTATTTTTATTTTTATTTTTATTTTTATTTTTATTTTTATTTTTATTTTTATTTTTATTTATTTAATAATATCATTATAGTTATCTAAATTGTATATAGTTCCTTGCCAACTTTTATTTTTACTTTGCATTCAACTCCCCAAAATATATTTTTATATATATAAAATATATATATATGTATCTAAATTATATATAATATCGTACATTATATATAAACGAAATATATTACACCAACCTGCAATAAATAATTATATATTTATATGTATTATTTCAAGTTGTAAATTTAAGTATAGAACAAAAATATAAACATTTAGGCTATAACTTTGCCAGTGATGCCCCTGAAGGTCGAAGACTGAGGTGAGCAGAAGTCTGTAGCAATATGAGCAGACTGTGGAAAATTATCTCTGATTTTGTTAATATGAAAAGGCACTCAAACTCAGTCATGTTTGGTTTTTTTTTCATTACAGGAGGCCAAAAAATTTGTTTTGGTTCTGTTTGTGGGGATTTTTTTGGTTTTGCCTGTTTGTTTCTTTGGCTGGGGAATTCTGTTGTTTTTGTTGGTGTGTTTGGTTTGGTTCGGTTTCGGTTTTTGCCCTCTGATATTGGTTAAGGAACAACTTGTTTCTGAAATATCCATTAATCTACTAGTCATTGCTTGTGTCATCTGTAGGCAGAAGCATAATTAATAGTAAAATTTTACCAAATTTCCTCCATAGTAGGTTGATGCTTTTTCACTTTCGAGGCTCACACATCAAAAACTAGACAATAGCTCGGGGAGAGGAAATTTATTTTAATACATTTATATGCATTAAAAAAAATATATTGTTTCTTTTCTGTGCTTCTGAACAGTAACTGAGAAGGGAAAGGAGCTGGGGAAGGGTCTGGAGCCCCAGGAGGGGCTGAGGGAGCTGGAAAGGGGCTCAGCCTGGAGAAAAGGAGGCTCAGGGGGGTCCCTGTGGCTCTGCACAACATTTAGGAGCCAACAGAGGTCTAAATTGTCTGGACAAACACCTATCAGTGTTTTTCTGCAAGGATCAATGTGAGAAATACCAATGAGACGTGCCAAAGTTTGGGAATAATTTCCCCCTGCCCGGAGCAGCGCCAGTGAGAAGTTTGTCACAGCTTAGAGCAAGCTCAGAACACCCCAAAACACCTCTGCTCTTGCACAGATAAGACTCAAAAATTGTCCATTTCATCACAAACAATGCAGAGAGGCAAGAGAGGAGAAATAAATAGTGAAATACTGCAGTGTGCCGAATAGAAGAATACTCATTTGTTGTGTGCCAAAAAAAGCGGGGGGGGAAAAAATAAGCTTAACTTTTTTTTATTACTTTTTTTCCTTCTAACATCACAGGTGTTGCACCAACTAATTAAGCCTCCTCCCCTTAAGCTTAATTGTTCCTTGCCAACTTTTTATTTTCTTTGTCAAGAAGTGAGCTCACCAGCTAAGACTTCTATAAACCTCACAGTTTTAGTTTTTGAAGTCATCTTAAATGTGTTTACAGCTGATTATGGGAAAAAAAAAAAAAAGAGAAACAAAAAGGAAGAAAAAATCAAAACTTTCAGGACTAGTGTCCACATTCAAAGTGATTAAAAATAAAGGAAAGATTTTTTTTTAATGTTTCCTCAGCTAAATGTTGCTAAATAGCTGCTTTTATAATGTTTTTGGGGACCACAGTTTTAGGAGAAAAGGTGGAGGCAGGACTTTCTACTCAAATATTTCCCATATATTTTTTTCCATACACACCCAGTATATTCATTTTATGACTCAAATATTTTAAAGAACTGTAGTTTCAGAACACTAAATTATCCTATGCCTAGTGTTTCAGCAACACTACCAACTGTGGAAACTTCACAGATGTTTCATGATCTGAAGGGTTGTTTCAGCAGATGAAGCCAACAAAACAAGGTGTTTTGGTTTTTTGTTTCCAAAATTACAGCTCAGTACTTAAAGATTACCCAACATTCTTTGAAGATGGGAAAATGCTGTGTGATTACAAAGTTTTAAAAACAATGACATAGATTTGGTAAATGTAAGAAAGATATTCCAATTTACATATATATTATTGCATTATTTTTTTTCTTTTTTTCCCCTATTTTCAGATTTTTTCTTCATTTATCTGGGGCAATCATTTTGTTTAGGCTGCTTTTTTCTGGGTCCCAGTTTAGCTTCAATTTGACTCTGCATTTTGAACCTAACCTCAAAATCCAGGTCTTTACAGCAACTGCAGGAGCCAGTGCAAATTCCTGCCCCTCTACTTGAGTCAAACTGGGAATCCTGATGCAGAGAATTTAAACCAAGCTCAGATGAGGCTTTAATTGAGTAGCCTGAAAGTGTTAAACTTAGTAATAGATAAAACTTGTGCTTCTCACCAATGCTCTGGTACAACTTGGGCATTTGGTACATTCTTTGTGGAGTATTATAATCACCTTGCAAATCCTTCAGTCTGCTTTTAGGGATCAGCCCTGCATCCTGTTGTATCATAGACGTCTCCAAATAGGTAATAAAAATACATAATACAAAAAACATCCTGTCAGGAGTGGGTTTTGGCCTTTATGGCTACCCTCTAGTGATGGTGAGCAAAATTTTTTCTCTGTCAGAGCTAAATCTCTATTTCTTCCTAAGAGCCAGCAGCCAAAGTAAGGATATCCCCAAGGGTTGTATCAATTCAGTCCAAATCTTTCCCCAATCTGAGTGAACTCACTGACAGCTCAAAAACATAATATAATGACAAATAATTTTTTATTTTGATTTTTTTTTTGGCACATTAGATGTGTCAAAGTGTTTGCCACATCCTTTGCAAGAATTGCAGCGGTTGCTGCTGCAGAAATCAGGAATCAAACTTCTCAGGAGCCTTCAGATCTTCCTTTCCCTCCTGTCTGTGTTTTGCTCTGTACAAACCACTCTATTCCATCAGTGCAACTGCTGGTGATCCTTGCTCATCCTTTCATTGCCAGCTGCCTGGGTGTATTGAATACTAACTAAATCACCCTCCCAGCTGGGAAAGGACATTATCTGCAAGATTTGCTCTCAAAATCTGCCTCCTTCTCCTGGCTGCACTGGCAGGGCATGTTACCCACCTGGCATTTCTCATGGTTTAGCTCGAGCTGGATCGTGGGTTTATGCTCTATATTTGTGCTCCAAGGTTTGGTAGATATTTCTGCTTTAAAATAAGCTGTTACAAAGAAATTAAATTGAAATGCAGGAATGTGTGTTTCCAAGCAATGCCAAGAAGAAGCCAATTCAAATGGATGAAAATGTATCATGTGTCTTTATAAAATCACTTTTTTTTCATGTCTGTTTTCTCCCACCTGTAGCACTGTGTATTTGCTAAAGCAGACATGGTGTACATAGTTTAAGCCAGACCTTATTTCTCCAGATTAAACACAAATTTTGGTAGTTTCATGTCTCCCTGCATCTGGAAATGATATAAAGCCACTCTTAGTCTCCAATAATGAGAAAAAAATTCCTCATTTTTGTAGCTTGCTTAATCCCACAGTATGGGAATGTGCATTGTGTGGCAGACAACAGGTGAAGACATTTAGCAGTGCCTCAGTTCTTTGAGGGAAGCAGAGCTGAATTATCAGACATCCAGGACCACAACAGGATGCTCACACAGACAGATAACACTGAAGGAACATTGTGAATGTTCTGCCTCCAGTGCTGAGGCAACCACACTCCTGTTGCTATTGCAAGCAGCAAAAGTATGCAAAATCACCTTCTGCAACCCAAAAAATTCCAAGTGAATTAGCTTCTTCTGGAGGACACGTAACACAGGAAAAAAAGAAACCAGATTTAGCAAACAGTGGAAATTTGAGCATTTAATCCGTTAACACTGCAACCTGCAAAGGAGATATCACCAAGGCCTGAGCACTACAGTGCAGAAAGGAGATGAATGGAGGGGAAAACTGTTTATCCATGCATGAAGGGGTTATGGTGGCTCAGCCTTCTGACATGCTCCATTTCCAGGGCCAGTTTCTAATCCCAGAACTACAGAACTGCAAGCTGGAGAAGACCTGCTGCTCCACTAGTATGGTTTTGTTTGGGATTTTTTTCTTTGAGGTTTTTTTTTTTTGTTTGGTTTGGGTTTTTTTATCTTTTTTTTTTGTGGTTTGGGGTGTTTTTTAATGTGTTTTTGTTTGTTTGTGTTTTGTTTTGTTTTGTTTTGTTTTGTTTTATTTCATTTTGGGGTTTTTTTTTTGAGTTACAAGAATAGCAGATAGATCTAAAGTTAAGAAATTGTCCCTTGGAGTCTTTGGAAGACTCACTTGTTACCAGTGCAGCACATGCAGGGTAATGTTCCCATTTTCTTACTTTAAAAATTTCTGTTAGCAGGTAGCTTAACTGAACAAAATGCACTCTTATTAATTTTGCCTGCCATCCCCTCGATCTGTTAAACATCTCAGCAGGATTAATATCTTCTATATCATACAGAAACTGGAATTTGCTTTTGTATTTGCTATTGACTGTAAAGTGGCTTCTGTGAACGACATTAATGTGAAGATAAACACTTACTTCAAGAAGAAATTAAATTATGAAAGTTTGGATATGCCCATTTAATTTTCTCTATCAGGTATCTGTGGACAATTAACTCTTTTGCCTCCATTTGTGTCTGTGGCTGACTTCAAAAGGTATTTTTTGCATTTGAGTCAAATTCATTTTGTGCATTTAATGTGTATGTGATGATGTGCAGAGGTGTAGCCCAAACATGTAACCTGAGAACTGAAAATTAAGGGTGAGAAAGCTCATTCTGCTGATGCATAAAACAGAGAGGACACAGATCTATTCAGATTTTTGAAACTGCAGCACTTAGGATGTGCCCTGAACTTTCTGGGTGACCCTGCACAAATATGTATTTTTATCTCTTCTACAGATATGGGGGATCATTGCACCAGTGATTTATATGAGTGTGTAAAGTATATAGAATACATAAAAATATATAAAGCATATACAGTTGGAAGGGTAAAAGCTCCCATACTGGCTATCTGCTAAAATTATTTTGAGAAAANNAAAAAAAAAAAAAAAAAAAAAAAGCAAAAGGCCAAACCAGCAGTTAGAACCATTTTCACCATTTTTGGTTTCCGTTTTCACCCTTTTTGGTTTCCATTTTCACCCTTTTTGGTTTTACTGTGCTTTCAAATGGAGCTCTGTCGAATTATTGCCACTTCATCAGCCTGATTTAGACCTGGAACTCACTCCTAAGCCTAGGTTTAGCTGCCTGGCTCAGTCATTTATTTAGAGGTGATGAGAAGAGAAGGCTGCTGCTGGTGTCCAGGAGTAACAGCTGGCATTTCCTCCCCCTGAGAGGATTGCCAAGGACAGAAACACACGGAGCAGAAGACTCAGAAATCTGCCTGAGCAGCTGTCACTGGGATGAGCAGAGTGCAGACACCCAAAGCTCCACTCTGGTTTGCCAAAATCCTCCGTGGTTTTGGCACCTCTTTGCCATAAAACTGGATGGGGGCAGCCACAGCAGTGTCAGGCACCTCTGCAGCCAAGGAGGAAAAGATAATTTATTTTATTTTGTCTATCCTGAGGTGCTGCCAAGGGATGTCAGAGGCAAGGCAGGCACCACCATGCCTCGGTGGTTGGGTTGTTTAATTTAATTTAATTTAGTTCTGCTGTCAAACCAATATGGAGCAACCAGATTTTCACAGCGGGGTGGCAAGAGAGGGACACGTTAAGGAGCAAGTTCCCAGCTCCAGGAAGAGATGCTCAGAAGAGAGATTTAGGGAAAAAGGAGGGGAAAAAAATTTAAAAAAAATAAATAAATAAAAATTGAGGTTTGCACAGCTGTTTCTGTATACAATAAGTTGCTATTTGTGCCATTCTAGAAGCAAGGATTGTTTGTTTTTTTTTTATTGAGTTGGTTTCGCCCCCTTCTTTCTAAATTTATGTTGGTGCAGCTTTCATGAAAGAGGTTTCTTGCAAATTCACAACACCTAAGTTTTGCCATTATCCTTAATGGGGGTAATATTTCTTAAGTGAGTTGCAGACAACTCTCTCTATTTGCAGACTTGATTTTAGAGTGGGAAGGAATTGCCTGTGCCTTGTTCTCTGCTGAAATGGAAGGGACAATCTAATCTGGTTGTTTCACAACAGAACAATCATTTCAATGCCTTGATTGCAATGCAAGGCCCAGATGGACTTCTTTGCTATAGAACATGGGCTAAATATAAATTATTTTTTATTTTTGAAGTGCAGGTGCTTAGTCAGGAGTTAATATTGGAACCCCATTGACAAGTGGTGAGAAAACTCTGCAGCTTTTACTTTTAGGCTGCTCTGTAAAAGGTTTATGCTGGGCATAGAAATGAAAAATAAACTTCTAGGATACATTGTTTTAAAAATACAATTTTTGAGACAAAGCATAGCTTGTAATTTTTAGGCCTCTAAGCACAATGGGACACAAAACCAAATGTAGAGCATATCCATAAAAAAATAAGAATCCAGAAGGAAAAAAAACCAAACCCCTGAAGGTAATGCTTTATTTGTTTGTGTACAGTACATTGAAAATAAGTATAATTTTAAAAAGTTTAATTCTTTAATATGTTTAATTAAAAATAAGTATATAAAGAGGCACTAGTTTTAGCAAATAATTATATAAAGGTGAATTCTTTACCCTGTATTGTTCTGGAGACAGGAAGGGACAAAACCACCAGGAAAATGTGAAATGTTCCCTGAAGGAATGCCAAGAAGAAGTAAAAAGGTGATCATGGTGTTGTGAGAGGAGCTGTCCAATGTTCCTGGGTTGGCACCTTTCTCTGGGCAATGGGCAGCAAGAGAAAAAAGGAAATCAGCAAAATGTAATGATGTGTGAGGAGCAAGGTGGGGAAAACAGCAGAAAACATAATGACACATTATAAATGAGTGACTTTCCAGCATCTGGGATAACATTTTGTATATTCTAGGTCTGCAAAATACACAGCAGAAGAGTGCCAGCCTTCCAGGGGAAGGTGATTAGAATGACTTAATACACAAAACTTTCCTCTGAAGAGACACTGAGAACACATGGCTGGTTTACTCTAAAGAGAACATAAGAAAAGACACAATAAAAGTACATTCCAGTAATTTGCATAAGGGCAGAAGACCAAACAGAATCACACCAGTTGCCATCACTTTTTCATTTTTCCATTTCAGGGGGACAGCATCACTGAAAACTGATACAACACACAGGTCATATTCCTTTTATTTTAAGAAAAAACTTAACCTTGAAGACTAAAAATTTTTGACATTGTAGCAGGAAGATACTTCTCCATACAAAAGTGTAAAGGTAGTCTTTTTATGTATGAGACACAGGCTTGGAGGAGTAGAAAAGGCACAAACTGCCCTAAAATAATGAAAATACCAGGAGGGATCAAAAACTGATAAATAACAAGAAAGTCATGTCATCACTGGTTTTAATTTTGCTATTAATTTTGCTGTTATTGCGTGCAAGTGAACTGCTACAGTATTTTTAACTCTGCTCTGATTTTTGGTTTAGTTCTTTGGGTGCAAATTTAGAAGGTATTTTATGCAAGCTATCTGTGCTACAGTTTCTTAAAAATCTTTTCAACCAGTCTGTTTTGAGGGTTTCAGAATTTGTAAAATGCTTTATGGAACTTGAACTGGTGTGAAAATCAGAGATGTACTATTATCTTATTAGGATTTTTGTCAATGAAGAAAATGTGGGAAAATGTATACAGTTTCATTTTATTTCTAAAGTTTTAGCAGGTGTAGCTTGTTTTTAAAAGAAACCTGCCTGAAATATTCAATACTCACAGACTTTCAATAAAATGAGTGATATATAACCCAAGAGAGATTCTCCCTTTTTCTCAATAATATACATATGATCCATTAATGTAATGGAAATTGAGCTTTTCTCACATCCGGATTCTAATTCTTATTCTCCACTTTCCCATATCTGAGACATTTTCAGTTTACAATTCATTAAAAATGTCACAACAAATTGCTGTGCTGAAATACAAGAGCAATCACTAAAAACAAATTTATTCTCAAAAGACAAAGTTTCATATTACCAATTTTGAGGACACAATTTGCTTTAATGTACACTTTGAAGATTAGGAGTAGTTTTAATTTTTGTATGTATGAGTATACAACTCTTTTTTTCTTCTTCATGTTTCTAATGATGTTACCAGATTTCAATTAAAATTCAATTTTCAAGTCCTTGGTATAATGAATCTTGCATAAAATCTGTTTATATAAACCAGACCAGCATGAAGAAATAAAGTGTTTGTTGTTATTTCTCAGAAGGGATCACTTCCAGGCCATTGGCCTACTTGAAATTGTGTCCTTGACATTTCAAAACTTGCCCCTTGCACAACAAACCTTTCTTGCCTACTGTTCTCATAATATTTTAATTTTTTAATCCCATTAGTTTTCCTTTGGACAAATTTACCCTTCTTTTTACAACTCTAGATTAGAAAAATATGGTTGATTGCAATACCTGGTGGCTGTTGCTCTACTCCCAAGACAGTGTCCAAATTTCTTTGACCCACTAAAAAATGAAAATTCACTAAAAAAAAAAATCTGTAATTTCTATGGCCTTAGAATCAGTTCCATTTTATCCCTCTTCACCATATGCCAGAAAAGATGGAGCCCTAAAGACAAGGAATTAGTAAACACAGGGGAAACACACCAAGAGATACAAGACAGAAGAGTCTGACTAAGAAGTTCAGAGGAGAACAGAGAGTTTAACACAGAAAAGTCGATTCAGAATATAAGCCAAATGAAAATGATTGTTCTGTAGATTTCATGAGAGAAGCTAAAAAATTTCTGTTCAATGGTAAAAAGAAATCAAACATTATTTTAGAACAATGAGCTAGAAAACTAAAGAAAAGGAAGAAAACTAAATGAGATTTTTTTTTTTTACCCTTTTGTTAAATAAAAAACCACTTAAAAGTATGAGTTCTGGGTTTACTTTTCATTTTGCTTTTATTCTTTGACTTTGTTTTTGCTCTTTTGCATTGCTTTTTCCACACAGTTTAAGGAGAGTACCTCTGACTGTGTATCAGGAAAAAGCAGGGGGAAGTCCTTGTAAAACCTACTAACATTAATTATTTAATATGTGATCATATTTATTGCAATCATTACCTCCTGTTTTTACAGTCCATGCAGTATCTCAGACCCTGGTGCCCTTTCTGGAATCAAAAAACAGAAAAGCCCTGTCTGTTTTTCTGTCATCTTGAACCAGATTATGTAATTTCCTTCAGATATTGCAACAGGTTATGAATTCACTTAAATATGCTGAATAGAAGGAATTATCATAAAGACATTAATTCTGTCTTTTGGAAATACAAAAAACTGTAGGAAAATTGATGTTTTAGTGAGCTACTTGATATTCAGGCTCTTGGGGTAGACAATTTAACTAGAATATGATAGTTTATTGGCAAAAACCTAGGATATTACCATCTTAGCATTCTTCCTGCCTCCCATAAGAAGATTACAGGTCACAGCTTTATTTGCACTAGTGGTGATTTGAATTCTAATTTTTTTATATTTGGCTAAAAAAGGGTATCATGGACTAGATTACATATATAGAAATTTGAACTCAATTTCTCTTTTGTCTCCCCTACTAAATTGTTTGACTCCTCACTGAATGAGTGATTTGATTTTTATTCCACACACATTTTGGTTTTGTATCTTCCTGGGAAAAAAAAGATGGTGCTTTGTGCAATCTAAGATGAGGAGCTGTGACATGAGTGTCACATCATTTACTAAGCAAAGTAAACAGGGAGTAAGTTCATTAAGTCATGAGTAGTTGCTGCTCAGTGTTTGGAGGGATAAAATACACTTTTTCCCACACTGTGGGATCATTCTAAACCAAAATAATCTCATCAGTATGCAGATTATATGCAGATTATCCACACTGAGTTTTCAAGATCCTTGATTGCCTCTTGCTATTGCTGTTAAAAAATTATTTTTCAGAAACTGAAGAACTGAAGAGGAAACAAGCTGATTTTTTTCCCCTCTCCTTTTTATTTTCTATTTCTTTTTCCTCTTAGCATATTTTCTGCATCCATGTTTTCTGCACCTGCAGAGCCTCTGCAAACTTTTTTACTTTTGAGCATCTTTCTCTAACTATTTGTTTTTCTCTTCAAATAACACACCTAAAAATCTTTGGATTTCAGAATGTTTCCTCTGTATTGAAAGTCTAACCACAGATTTATAAGGTGCACCCACATTAACCCTCACACATAAAAGAGGGTGAGGGCATCTGAACTTTAATTTATTGATTTAGATTCTCTACAACTAGGTGCTCTCCCTTCTTTATCCCCAAAATATTTTCAGGAATACTTTTAAAGGAAGATTTAAGTGCATTTATGAAAACTTGTGATGTGTCTTTATGTAAAATAAAAGTTTTTTTAAAATTATTATTACTGTTGTCAGAAATGTGCTGACTCTGAAGAGCCTCTCATTTTCAGAGAGATGAAAGTAATTTGAAATTTGTCACCAAGAGCCAGTCCTTTCCCACTTGTGATGTTCTGTGGGGTCCTTTATATGGAGTCCACCATAAGTTTTGACACACAAAAGGAATATATTTTGTGGGGAACTTCTTATTTTAAAATACAGAGCAGAAAAAAATAATGTAGGTATTTTTTTTAACAAATAATTGACAGAGTTAGGCTGGGTATTTAGTGCAGTTTTAACTCCTGAGTGAGAGACACAAAGGCCACACCACCTCAGCAGCTGAAAATCCTCAAGGTTTTCACCTCCTGCCCCCAACTTTTTCCTGACTTTTTGCCATGTCATAGGGAAAAGAATTTATTTCCTTGTTTACATGATCAAGTGATCATCCTTAAAGCACAGCCACTTGCATTTTAGGAAGAAAAATGAGTGGGTTTTTAAAAAATATTTAAGTGGTCAGCTCTGATATCAGCCAAAGTCACCAAGAGCAATAGAGAGGGTCAGTTCTGTATGAGAAGTGTTTGTGAAAAAGCAGAATTAACTTTCAGGATTATGTTGTCTGACTTTTTTGCTTCTAGTGAATCTGGAATGAGGGTTATGACATTACTCACTACACAAATCTCCCCCTAAAATTTATGTCTTGCACCGTTTATTTTAATGGTGTTTATTTGTGAATGGATTTAAAAAATAAAGAAAATTTAAATTGAAAAGGACCAATAAAGCCACCATTTGGTTTTTTTTCTAATGAGCTTTTTCCTACAACAGAAGAAAACATTCTAAAATGCAGAGATTTTTAGGTTTTTTTATCTTAAGAAAAAAAAAACAAAACCAAAACAAATAGTTAAAGAAAAGTGAATGAAACGTGCTCAAAAGTTTGCAGAGATGTTTCAGCAGGTGCCCTGCTGATAAGCTGCAGCTTAAAATCTTAAAAGGTCATTTGCAATTCATACACAGACTTATATCTGTGCTGCCTGTACTTTAAAAGGTTGTGTGCAACAAGGCAGAAAAAGAAATTATTAAAATCTTCTAAATATTGTTCTGATACAACCTTCTGAGACACAAAAAAAAAAAAAAAAAAAAAAGTTAATTTAGTGCCTGTGGCACCCAGAATGTTCTGTTGCTGCAATAATTTGTGTATTTTACATGGTCATGTGACAGACTATTTCAAATACAGAGGATCATCACAATAGTTTTTCCACAGTGGAGGGAAAAAAACTACAGCAAAAAATAATTGGTAATTGGTAATTTGAACTTCTGCTGAAAATGTCTGCAGAGATAGCTTCTGTTATTCTGCTGAAAATTAGTGTACTTCAAAGACAATAATGCAATTTTTTTTGTTGAGGTTTTTTTTGTTTGTTTTTGGTTTTTTTGGGTTTTTTTTTAAGATAGTCAATGGGTGTAAGAGTCATGAACATCTGCCCAATGCAGGCAAATTATTTGGACATCCTAAACTAGTGGCAGTGCAAAATTAGGGAGAGAGAGGCAGAAATAGACCCTGAAATGTGTAAGAGCTGGTCCCATTCCCAGCATGAAAACACACAGGGCTTATTGGCACACTGGCACCTGAGCTCTGAGGAGAAATTTTGGCAGCAGAATGGAAAACAAGCTCCCTCCCACCAGAAATTCTGCTTTTGTTGATGGTATCTGAGAGTGGCAGCCAGGAAAAGCTTTTGTGCTGCCTCCCCATGCCATAATTTGCCATTAAGAAATGAAATTTTAAGTAGACAGCCAGGCTTTGTCCAGCTGCTCAGGCAGTGGGAAGAACATTTCCTGTTGGATGACATAAATTACTAAAATGTTGCCTGGATTTAAAAAAAAAATAAATTAAAATTCTTAGTCACACACTAGTGAGTTTTAAAGAATGAAAACTTGCAACCTTGGCAAAAATGCTTGTCATATTTCATTTAATATGATAATGTGGCTTCATTACTTTTTAATTGAATTATACTTTGCTAAATACTTGACAACCAAGACTCCTAATTTGATAGGGAGCCATTTCACAATGCAAGAAGTCATAAGTGATCAACTAATTGGAGGAGCTTTCTGAATGTCAAGCATTATGTAAATGAAACTCCTAGCCTATTTAACCTGCTCTTCTAATATAATTTTGTGAACTGTGTCCAGAGAGTTTAGTACAGTGTGTTGAGTTACTGCAGTGATACAGAAAGATTTCTCCAATGAGAATTATAATGTTCTTCCTCCTGCCTTTAGTGTTTGTTACACTAGCCTTGAAAAATCATTAAAAATCCACTGTTCCACACATCTTTAAAACTGTATTTACAGTTTTATTCACTGGAGCTTCTTTTAATACAAAGGAAGTTACTATTTAAAACTTGCAAATGTGTGATCCTAATAATTCTGCTATTTCAGTGGCATTAAATTTCCCACTTGGGTTTCTTTCTTTGTCTCTGCCCTTCAATCTGGACCAGTAAATGACTGTGTTACATCTCTCTGTCCTTTTCCCCAAGTCTTCCTTGTCTAAGTCTATCTAAGCTCTCTATAAAATTTAACAATAGAGAAATAAACTCATTCTTTGAAGTGTGCCTTTTTTCCAGCTGCAATTTTAGTCCAATTATTCATATTTCTGACTATGCATTAGGCAAGTGTGTCTGTTAGTTGCAGCTTATGAATATAATTATATTATTATATTCATTATATTTAATGCTGATTACATTATGTAAAATTTCCTTGCAAAGTGGGATCCTAATATTAAGACCATAGATCTTTCTTTTAAAAGGCATTTACTTGAGTAGTCTGGCTTTTTCCTAAAATATTAAGCATTTGGGCTGCAGAAGTTCAGTAAAGAATATAACAGTTTATTATTTTTGTAATTTTTGAAAAAATAAATTAAATTTAAAAAAGCAAAAAAAACCCAAAAAACCCCCCCCAAAAAAAAACCAAAAAACTGCTGTTTATGCTATGTTATTGCTATTAATGCAATAAACTGCTGATTGCTCATCTGAAAAAAGCAGCTACACTCCCACTACCTTTAATTAGAGTGGGATATTTTCTGCACCTTAAAAAGTCAAAGTTTAATGTACCCCCAGGACTTTTTTCTTCATGAACTCAGCAAGCAATCACAGAACAGCAACATCTGAAGTTGTGGTCTAAGCTTTCTCTGTAAAGTTTATTCAAGCCTTGACTTCCATGGCTAAATGTGGCAAAAGTAACAAATTTATTACTCTTTTTTACCTAACTCTCTACAAAGCTCAATACCTTTTCCCATCTCATCCATCCCCAGATTTTGGCCACATTTCCTCATGAGTTCTGTTCTTTGAATGTCTCTGTTCACCTCTGGATGTGAAGGGAAACCCAAAGATTTTTACTCCTGTTACTCCATCATGATCACCTGTTTAATCTCAGCAAGGACAACACAGGAAAGTTGAATTTGAAAGGAGATGAAGCTCCAAATTGCAAACATATAGATAATTCATGAAAACACAATAAAGTCATTACCTACCCTCCATCAGCAGTCACGAAGTGTTTGGAATTATTGTGCCTCAAGTAACATGCAGGTCTAAAGTTTTTCCTTCTCCTTGTTCCTGTGAAAATGCAATACAATAGAATAATGAGATTACTTGTTCTTCTGTAAATAGTAATGGGAATAAATTTGCTTTTATAAATGCTCTAAATTTATTTGGTTCCAGAATACTCAACATCAAAGGTTAAAGATAGCTCTTAAATCGAATTTTCACTTTGCAATGAAATATAAAAAGATTTTGCACTTGGAAGAGATTCAGTGCAGTCCTGAACTGTAAAAGGTTAAGCTGTGCAGAAAGGCAGCATTTTGTGTTAGCTTTCTTTGGCATGAATTTGGGGAGAAAGAAAACCCTGAAACCACCACAAAACTCTTCTTTGCTGAAATTTTTATAGGTGTATGTGAGTAATTTGGGAATATAAGAATCTGTTACTTCTACCAGGCTTGTGTTGGCCCATGAAGCACAGATATTTCCCTTAAATTATGAATAAAGAATAAACCCCAAAGAATTCAAATCCATTCCCATCAAATATTCTGTCTTTACACTGCTGTGAAACCATACTTGATTGCTGAAAACATATTAACATCACACCTTAAAATAAAATATAATAAGCATGAAGCTGAAAGTTTTCCTATCTAAAAGAAAAATTTTGAAAGCTGAACGCAAATGGTTAGTGATGAAAGCTGTTGCATCAGGTTAAACACCAAAAAACCCCTTCTACAATATCATGAATTTTTGGTCATTTACTTATTATATAGTCTGAAATAATCTGATACTGGTTAATATTCAAACTTGGTGAAGAGTTACTTCATTTTTCAAGGTTTCTCCTAAAATCTGTTTCTCCTTTTTTATTCCTCCCTCCAGCAGACTTTCTTGAGCTGTTAAAAAATAAGAATTTGCAACAAAATATTAATTACCTGATATGTTAATGTTCAGCATTTCAGGAGACAGTCTGTATGTCAATATTTTGGAACTTCAAATGTTTTAGTTGAACTGGGAAGAATGAGCTGCAATCTCATGCTGGATTTCAGAGAATCCACCACAGACACAATTTTCTTTTAGGAACTGTCTGCTGTGTGACCATCCTGATCCTCAAATACTAAAGACCAATAGTAAATCAAGAATTTTTAGATTTTTTTTTCTTTTTTGATGTGTGAGGTTGGCCTGTGGACAGCAATCAATCATTCCATTAAAGGGGTGTAAAAATATGGTATGCATCAAGATTAATTGGCTCAAATTAGTAACTCAAAGTATTTTGGTGCACTGCTGTATGAAGGGAACTGGGAGTGTAAGTGAGCTTCATTGGCTTTTTTGTTGTTGTTTTTTTCTTCTCACTGGTATTTTATCTTTAACTTAAACTAGGTCCTTTTGTCTTTTCTTTTCTTTTCTTTTCTTTTCTTTTCTTTTCTTTTCTTTTCTTTTCTTTTCTTTTCTTTTCTTTTCTTTT
>WBND01001060.1:214876-226704 GCA_013398595.1 Tychaedon coryphoeus | reverse complement strand
GGCTGGACCTTTGATAATCAATATGTTTATATACAAGTCCTCTTTGCTTTACTTGGGGTGCATGTGGGTGGCAGATTGCACAGAACCCCTGGTTTGGAGAGGGAGCAGGCACTGTTCCTAGTGCAGCCTTGCTTCTGGCTGAGATGAATTTGCAGTGGAACCAGATCAGAGTGTAACCTCTGGCCTGATCTAATTATCAGCATTTACACTGGCGAACTTCCTCAGGAGTGGGCAAAAAGTCAGGTAACTTGCAGAGAGTAAAAGTAATTCAAAAGGACATCATGATTTTCAGGAAAATGTTATTTAGGCAGTGTGTCCTTTCCCAACCTGTAATTTCAAATGTTTAGGGTTCAAATACTCAAATGAGGCGAGAGAAAATAAAAAACAGTGAGTTTGCACAACCTTCACTTGTAAAAACATTTTTGTATGAGAGGTGGTGCAGTTCTGTGGATTGTGATCCAGGAAATTGTGATTCCAGTTTGCTGTTGGCTTTGAGTAAATAACTGCACTCTGCAGAAACTCCAGCCCGGACCTGCTGCAGAAGAGCTTAACTTCAGCTGTCTGTGCATTGTGGTGCATGAAATTCTTCTTTTTGCACTTCACAGTAATGCATGTTGTTTACAGCATATCTGGCAGCATGCTTGAGACTATTAAGGTATTTGATTGTGTTAAGAATTAGACTGAAATATTCTAAATAAAATCTTGCGTATTTCAGTGAGGACTTTACCAGCTCTGATCCTGAGACTGGTGGAAATCTAGTCTTTTCTGGGGATTAATTTATTTTGCTTTGGGAGATTGCACTGTATTTTTCAAATCAACATTGTTTGAAAGTGCACTTAGTTTTATACTTATGCCTGTTCTAACTGACAAGAATAAAATTTTTGTAAGGTGACATTGTACCAAAAAAAATTTAGCACCACTGATTAAACAGCATCAATGCTGATTTGTTCTTTGGTGTTTTGATTTTTTAAAAATCTTAAATAGAGGAACGATTAAATATTTACATTTGACAATAATAAACAGATTTTGAATTTCCAGTAGCTCCCAACAGCTGTTGCAGGGAAACTCTTGTAACTTGGCAATGCTGGATTGTGAGGCAAATTGGATTGTGTGGAAATTAAATAGTGACAGTGGGAAAAGCATTAAAGGACTTGTGGTATCAATAACAGTACTTGATAACAATATTTCTGTTGAACTGCAGGATGATGCTGTTGCACCAAATGAAGTACCTCTTTTTTGGAGGATGTAAAAATGGTCTTTGGTTGAAAGTAAGAATGGTACTGGTTCACATCCAAATTAGTTCATTGTGTTTTAAAAGGTTTCTTGCAGTCTGCAATTTGTTACTGATTAAGGAGGCAAATGCCATTTTTTTTCTCCCTTTTAAAAACAAGATTTGTAACAAAGTCATAGGCAGAGGTGGGAACAGAAAGCACAAGATATTTTAATAATGTGCCTGTCATCTGTTCTGCTGTACAGCCTTTCCTAATCAGCCTGAGCTAAATGAACTTTGCTGAACTGTCTAGTATTTAAGCATTGCAGCTCATTCTTTGTGATTATCTGTAATACCTTGAAACTTTCTAGTTCCCTGTTACCTCAGAAATACCATTTAAAACTGAACAATATACATGGTATCCTGATACACTGAGCATTTTGTACACTTGAGCTGGCACTTGTATATTACATTCATCTCACAGGGATCCAGTTTTCTTGGCAGATGGAGCTGTGTTAGGCTCACTTAGCATGATGGTTTTGTGACAAGTTTGTTTAGCAGTACAAAGGACACATTTCTGAGAGATACTTATTATTTTTAGGAAGAAGTATAGTGTATCAATTGCAAGTTGAGTGCCATGAGCAGTACCTCTTTTTACATTGTTTTGTGCTTTGGCATATGGAAAAAATGATTATTTCTAGGAAAAACAACTCATTTTTGGTTTGAAATGGTTCCGTGTTTCTTGAATTTGTTGTTTACGTGTTCTCAGTTGGAACTCGCTGTGCTACACAGTGTATAACATCAGGTGAAGCTACCAAGTATTCTTGGAAATCAGCTTGTAAACAACCCAGTAGATTAATCTCCGTGCTTTTCCCTTTATTCTGCAGAGATATTACATACAGCATTTCTTTGGAAGCCGTGACAACTCTCATTGTGTTCCTCTCCTGCCAATTATTCCACAAAGAGATTCTGCGAGAGAGCATCATTCACAGATACCTGATGCATGGTCGATGGTATGTCCTGCTCTGGGGTGCTGCCTAAGGGCAAAACAAACACTGCTGGTCGCTTTTCTAGGTTCCTTGTACCTGAAAACAGAAGGCAGCAAATTGTTATCTTGATAGAAATTTTGTTCTGCATAAAAGAAAAGAGAGTAGAAAAACAAACATCTCTAAAGGCTCTTGAAGGGATTTGGCTGGAAGTCTCACAGCCCAGATTTCAGTAAAACTAGTTTGGAAGTAATTTTTATATTCTGAGGCTAGTTTCATTAACTTAGAGCAACATTTATTTTTCAGGATGGTTTTTTGATTCAGTAGTGAATCTTGTAACACTGTGGCCTAGAGAAGTCAGGTCCCTCAGAAATGCTAGAGCTTTCTTGCCATCCAGATAAGCAGCAGTCCTTGGAAAGATGAAGACATGTGCTGTGCTGAGCTGAAGGGAACACTTAGCCAGGGGTAAACTTGGTTGTGTGAGTAATACCACTTGTTCTGGCAAGTTGGTGGTTGTGTTCAAGTGCTTTCACGGTGGCTTACATGCATTTTAGTCAGGCTCCCATTCATCCTCTTTTAACTTCAAGTGCTGTGTGGGTAGATTTTTTGTAAATGCTTTTAGTCTCTGGTTTCCTGAAGTTTCTGCTAGGTGTAAGAGACAGATAGTGCTCTGATGTGCAGGGAAAGGAGGGAGGCTCAGCTTGGAGCACAGGGCAGACTTCAGCCTGAAAGAGCTGCAGGGTAGAGCCAGAGTCTCAGGATGTGTGGAGTGTCTTGGTACCTCAGTCTCTGGGCTGAAGGAATTGAGTGTTTGGGGGAAAATGGAGAATGTTTGGGGGAATAGTTAGTATGTGGTCTAAGGGGTCTGACTTGGGAGTAGCAGGTGCCTGGCCTCTGGAGGCAGACATGGGAATTTGGTGGCAGATGGGAATCAAGACATGGGAATCAAGAGCAATGTGAACAGTTGGAGGGGTACTGGTGTGACATCCCACCCCTAAGGAGGGGAAACACCCAGGATTTGTACATGTTTATGATCAAAATGAATGACAAAAGTCAGGATCTGCCAGGTTTTATTAGTAAATTGCACAGTTGGCATGAAAAACAGTGTGTTTGTCCCTGATATCTCAGTGTAAGCCCAGTGGTGTTTTGGATAAAGGTGAGGGAGGCTCACCTCCCAAAAGAGGGACACAGAGAGAGAGACAATTGGGTCAGAGAAGGGGAGAGAGGAAGGAAGAAAGAGAAAGATCACCAGTCCTGGCTCCGTGTCATGTCGATCTAACTGGTGGGATGTCCTGGGGCCCTGGGATTTGTGGGGCACCTTTTAACTCTTCCCCTCCCTGGAGAGAAGCCTCTCCCTTTTTGTGCAAACCAGTTCTCACTCACAGTGGGTTCTTTCAGACCTTTCTGGGAATGAGGTGGAGGCTTTGGGGTCCTGGATGGGCTTGTTGCCCCCTACAGCCCCAGCCCTTCTCGGCCCCATCCCAGCGCCTGCGCTGAGCCGGGCTGTGCTTTTCTGCAGGAGCCACAACCAGGAGGTTTGTCCCAGAAAGTGCTGCCCTGCCTCCATGTGGGCCCTTCTCCAGCCACATCCTGGTCTTTCTCTGGTGTGTTTTTACCAAGAGTCCTTGTTTGTTATTCCCAGAAATCCTTGATTGGCTCCACACCATGCAGATATCAGTGTTTGGGACATGCACATTAGTCCCTTACCTTCTGGGCTTCTACAGATGGTCAGAGGGTCCATCCTAACAGAGCTCCTGTCTTTTTAGCTCTAAATCAGGTGGGAATGGGAGCAGCTGTTTGCTTCTGTGGAAATGCTACTCCGTTTTGGAAATACTATAACCTTTTAGTGAAACTCAACAAATTCTACAGGCATTTTTCTGATTCACTGGTGTTAGGTTGATTGTTTCATTGGTCTTTGCAAATTCATAGCATTATGGAATTCTTGAGGTATGAAAAGGTGTTAAAGATTGGTTCTGAGCTGCACACACACACAAAAATACTGTGGATGTGGTGAGATGCTGTTGATACCTGTTCTGTGTTAGCAGGGCATGGAGTAAAAACTGAAAAAATACAGCGTTTCTTTCCATTGCATAAATATTTTTCCAGTTGTGTCCTGAGGTAAGTGAATACAATGATTCTACAACCTAAATGGTTTATTTAAAAGTAGTATTTAAAAAAAAAACAAACCAAAAGGCAGTTTTCATGATCCTGCTGTGGAAGTTGGTCCTGCAGACCCCTGCTGAAGTCCAGGCAGCTTTGCATGGGCAAGACCTTGGTCCTCTTTCCCTTCCCAGTCTGGACAGCACTGGGACATCTACTGACCATCTTTAGTGCCAAACACCCTACAAACAGCATTTGCACGCTACCTGGACTTTGTTGTGCCAATTTTTGTGAACTGTGAGTCAACTAAAGTTTTTTGGTTTTTTTTTTCTTTCCAGTCTCCCATACACCAGCAGACTTGTGAAAACTTTGCTGTATAATTTCATTAGGCAAGAAAGAAGCCCTCCTCCAGGGGCCCACGTCTTTCAACAGCAAACAGATGGAGGAGGACTGCTTTATGGAATTGCATCTGGGGTGGCAAGTGAGTCTGATTTTCTACAAATTGTACTTAAGACCGTATGAAGTATCACCTTCTGTGTGCCCTCTCTTGCAGACACACCTGTAGCCCATTTATTTTTCAGCAAGTGTTACCAGTGTAGAAAAGCCATCCACAGGCCTGCGTGGCCCATCTTGAGATGTGTTAGAATCTAAAGCAATTATACCTGCAGGACAGCAGGTGGTAAAAGTATCACCTAGCCCCTGTTTTTTTTAACTAACACATTAAAAAACCCTCAACCAACCAAGTAGTGCCCTATTTGATGACTCACATACTTAAGTTACTTTAAATGTTGCAAGAAATAGTTTTATGTGCACATTTTATTCTTTACAATTACTCAGTGGATGTGGTGACCTGCTCTATGGCTCTGCTTGAGCAAAAGATTGTGCTAGGTGGTCCCAAGGGGTCTCTCCTAGGAGGTTTCTTTGATGTAAGGGAGCAATCTAGATAGGAATTTTTGTAACATACTGTGCCTTTCCCAGTAAGTTGACTAATGTTTTTTCCTGATAAGTATGACTAGATTCTGACCTTTCCCAGACTGTTTGCAGTAGAGAAACACTGCCTGAAGAAAAGCAAAGACTTCATGCCATTTGTTGTTCAGAAAAAGGTTTCTCATTTTTGTTAGACTATATACTCTGTTTTGGTTGGTGGCTGCTCCCTTCCCCACACCAGATGTGTTTTACTGGTATTTAAAAATCTGTCCTAGAGGTTTTCTATTTTCCACTGAATGAGGATAAAACATAATACAGTGCTAACAGCAAAGGTAGATGTTATTTTCTTTCTCCCCGATAAACGGGAGAACACTTTGCAAGTCAGTTGCTGTTAAAACCGATACTATTTATTTAGCTCTTTCGTGAAATCAATTCACTGGCAGCCTCCTGCGGGAATATTAAAGTTCAGGCCGCAAGGGGTCTGCCAGAATTTGCAGTTGGAGGCAGTGCCCGCGTCTCTCCTCACGGCGGCAGCAAAAGCGCACGGCTGCTTTTCTGCTGCTCCTTCTGCGCTCCGGGCTACACCCTCCAGAGCCGCGCCTGGCTTGTGTCCCTAACGTAAACCCAGCACGAAGTAATGCCTTAGTTTGCAATTCACCTACACACACGCCAGATTAATTAAACTATTCCTTATAGTGTTTTATTCGAGAGTCCCATCAGGTATATTCTTTTCCTTCGTTGCAATTGTAAGGGGGAATTGTTCTTAACATGTTTTTCTGAAAGCAGTTTTAGGTATCTGGTTTGTAGTTTTGCAGTTTTTACTGTGTGTTTTGGTACATGTTGTTACCTGAATAATTGCTGTTATTTATGTTGTTATTAATTCTGATCTCTCTAGCGTCTTTCTGTCTGAGTGCTGCCACAGGCAAAACACTTCTTCCCCTCCTCTAGTTACTTGACTGATTTGTAAATCCATCCATATTGCCACCACTCCAGCCTCACTGTGTAACACTTCTCACATGATAACCCCCATGACTTTTTACTCGTTGTATATTAAGTTTCCAATTCTTAGTGCAAACTCTTTTAAGATTTCAGCCTACATCTGTTCTTGTCTCTTCCTACACTCCCACTTCCTTCACTCCTCTTGAACCATTCCCTTAGCAACTACCTTGGCATACGCCTACACTTGTTTTCTTGCTTCTTTCATGAGCACCTGAAGTGCCATCTCTTAGCCTGGCAAATTAAGTGTCTTCATTTAAAGCTTTAAGAAGAGGAGTCTTTTTAAAGAGCTTTCTAATTTCCTGCCTGGGAAAAGGGAAAAAAGAAGTACCACATCCTGTTAAAAAACATAAATGTTTTTTCTATCCATGCCCAGACAGTTGGTTGAGACTTTTTTTTAATTATTTGCCTATATATGATGTTGGACTATAGGCAAAATGTGGACACAGTAGGATTGTAGAGTAAATGGCATATTTGCCTGTCTTTTCTCTGAATTAACTCTTATCAAATCAGTACTTTGGTTCATGTAACCTCAGGTACATCAGTAGAGTGCAGCACAAATGAAGATGCAGCAACATGAGTTGACAATCTGTTAGGGAACAAAAGCGAATTTTGAGCAATGAACAGCTGTTGAAAACTTTGATGTTATTTCTGTATTGTATTATTTCTGTGTGTAGTCTTTGCATGATAGAGATTGAAAGAAGAATTGGAGAATTGAAAACTCACTTCTGTGTTGCTCAGTGCCTTTTAGATGCCACATAATGTTTAAAGTAAGTTTACTGAAGTAGTCTAAATATAATCTGCTTAGGATGAAAGGAGATAGGAGCCTGGTTTAAAGAAAATACTTTTAATATGAAATTTTGAGTCCTAAAATAATTATGGTACTTGTTAATTATTTTACTTGATACCACAGTCATGATCATTTGTAGTGTTATTTGTATTTTGTAGTCACTTGCACTGCAGCAGGAGATAAACAAACTCTTACAAGCACCATATTTTAGATCCACCCTCGTTTTCCTTCCTTGTGATTCAGCAGGAGTGATAATTATACGCAATATGAGCAGAATTTTACCCTTTCCCACAGTTAACCTTCTCCTGCATCTCATCCTTCGTAGCCTGTTTTTCTTCCTCTCATCAGCTTCCTTAACTCTGAAACCACACAACCAACATCCTCACACCAATTACTTCTGGGTTTGGCCTCTGACTGGATCCAAGTTACCTCTGTGCAAGGACCTTTTTCCATCCTGGATATAAAATACCTGGATTAGATTGTCCTGCCAATTCTGTTATGCTCCAATAATTAAAGAAACAATGGTGGTTTTTGAAGGAGAGGAAAAATAATGGTATTTATTTTTGTAACTTCGGAAAGGAGATTTTTCTCTACTGAGTCAACTTCGCTTTGTCTTTGTGGTCTTTCAGTAGGTGTGCAAAGTAATTGTAAAGTGCTGCTAGATCTGGGGCAGTGTTGTGAAGCATAAATGACATTAATATGCATGGCAGTAGAGTTCAGATATTAGAAACTCATTTATTGGAAACCAGAAATTAATTATTCTTGGTTCACAAAGCACATTGAACCAACTTACACTCAAACCCAAGGTTTTTTGTTGGCTTTAAGTTCCCTCTTCTTTTTTGTTGAGATTTATTAATGTTTACCAATTCATAGTCTACAGTCAACCAAGTTGAGACAACTTTTTGTGGACAAGCAATTTTTTTAATTAGTCTTTTTATTGCTTGCAAAATAAAATCCTTGTTAGAGTGAAGAACTGCCAAGCAGATGATGTGCTAAGACAGGGAAATGATAGTGCTACTCAAGACTGTTGAAAAATAACTCAATTTAAATGGTTTCATTTGAAATAGTTGATCCAGTTTATACTTTGCTATTAAAAATAACTCCAGACAGCAATGCATCTGGCAGAAGTAAGGAGTTACTGCAACAGTGAGGTCTAATTGACTTGGTTTGTGCTGTTAGGGTGTTTATAGATGTGAGAGGTACAATGCTCTATCTGTAAGGAGCTAAACCAGAGTCAGTAACTGGATTCAGCTTCATTAATCACCTAAGTCATCATCATAACTAATCTGCCACACAAATGTACTTTTGTAGCATTAATAGAAATTGCAGAATTCAGTGTGTAGTGGTCAGTTATGGCTTGTTTTCTGTCTATATTCTTTGTTTGGAACTAGAGAAAAATTCCTGGCCATTAATGACTTTGTATCAGGCAAGTGTATGCTTTACTCTGCATTATACTATTCAGCATTAGGATACCTGAAGGTATCAGACCTCTGTTGTATATCTGTGATTTATATACACTATAGCTTATTCTTTTTTTTTTTTTTCTGATGCTACTTTCTGGTTAATAGAAGCATTTGCATGGTAATTTTTAACTTTACAAGAAAACTATTTAATAACATTTAGTATTTTATGTTAATATATTTTTCCTCTTCACTTTTATGTAGCCTGATTTTTAATATCTACATTAACATATATCAAAGTAGAGAGACACAAAAAGGTAACAACAATGTGTCTGTTATTACCTATGATTTCATCAACCTTTACTTCTGCTAACGAATGCTTCACTCAGCTTGCTTCTACCTTCCAGGTCCCTTTTGTGATGTGTCACAGATCTGATGTCTATCTCTGATGCTTAGTCAATGCTTAATTGCCTGCTCATGCCCACCTCAATGGAAATGTACATTTGAGCTTTCTTTACCAGTTCTGTCTGTTCGTGTTCCTTCTTGCTTACAGTCTGTAAGTGTCATCCTCTTGGCGCTGTATCTGTGATATTTTTCCCTGTCTGAATGGGAAGATTGAGGTAGTTTCCAGATCTTTAATCTTTCACTTAGTTCCCCTGATGATGTGCCTGACACAGAGCGAAGTGTGTGGCTGCAGTTCAAGCACAGGTACTTTGAGAACAAATAGCTGAGTGTTCCTGGTTGTGCAGCTGTGGCAGGGGCAGTCTGCAAGAGCTGCACAGCAAACTGGTGCCAGAGCGGTTCATCCTGCCCAAATTCTGTGCTTGGGTGCCACAAGGACCATGGAAGCTGGTTTGAAATCGAGTTGCTGCAGCCCAAGCAGTGCCTCAGTGTCACCTTTGTGACTTTTCGTGTTTTTATGACAAAAGTTCGCCTTCTACCTTAATCAAGTTATTACAGAAATATATTGTGTCTGGTAAGAATCTCTGCAGGCCAGAGATGTATTCACTATCAAGCTCTTAGACACTTTGACTACCACTGTGTCATGTATGTTCTGTTTCTTGAAATCTAATTTATCTTTGTGTGTTTGAATTATGTGAGAGTATAGAAGGATTATACAGCAATAGCACTTCTGGTGGCGTTTAGCCCCAGCTCCACCAAGCTCTTGAGGCTTTGAATGACAAAGATCTTGAACTAGAAGAATTGTTCTACTTTAGAAATAATTAGAAATAATGATGCTCCAAGGGCTGGAGCGTCTCTGCTCTGCAGCTGGGCATGCTCCCCTGGAGAAGAGAAGGCTCCAGGGAGAGCTCAGGGCCCCTGGCAGGGCCTGAAGGGGCTCCAGGAGAGCTGCACAGGGACTGGGGACAAGGCATGCAGGGACAGGACACAGGCAATGGCTCCCAGTGCCAGAGGGCAGGGCTGGATGGGATATTGGGAAGGAATTGCTGGTGGGAGGGTGGGCAGGCCCTGGCACAGGGTGCCCAGAGCAGCTGTGGCTGCCCCTGGATCCCTGGCAGTGCCCAGGGCCAGGCTGGACAGGGCTTGGAGCAGCCTGGGACAGTGGAAGGTGTCCCTGCCCATGGCAGGGGTTTGGGATGAGATGGCTTTTAAAGTCCCGTTTCAACTCAAACCATCCTGAGATTCCGTGAAATTCTTGATCAGTCCTGTTCGCTTCACCAACATTATTTTGATAGTAAACCACCATTAATCAGAATGAGCTGCACAGGTAGCACGGGCTTTGCTTTGTGAGCTCTGCTCTTTGCACGTACACTGATGGTAGTGACAGCAAAGCATTCTTTCCCAGAAGAGCAGTTTATACTGTCATTTCCTGGCTTGATAATTCTTGGAAATCTTCCATTGAGTTTGAAGAGACTCATCAGTATCTGCAGGGAGGTATCAGAGCATGGATCAGGCTCTGCTCTGTGAGACTCAGCAATGGCACCAGAGGAAGTGATGCCCAGGAAGAGCCACCTGGACATGAGAAAGAACTTCCCTGTGCAGTGACTGAGCACTGATATAGACCAGAGAGAGTGTGGAGTCTCCCTTGCTGGGGATATTGCAGACTTATCTGGACACAGTCCTGTGCCATTGCTCTGGGATGACCCTGCTGCAGGAGGGAGCTGGGACCAGATGATCCGCTGTGGTCTCTTCCACCCTTACCCATTCTGAGATTCTGTGAAACTGTACATTTTTCTTCTTTTTTTGGAGAGGCTGGTGCTCCTGGGGACCCTTGACTGCCGCCCCTCCACCCCTGTGAGTGACAAAATTTTTCATACTTAAGGTTGTGGAGGCTTATGTGTTTATAAGGTCTGTAAAGCCTCTTTTCTGTGATGTCTTGCTGACACTGCCCAGGCTTATGTTGTGCTGGGAGCTGTGCTGTAGCTCTCTGTAGCCTGTCAGCTGTTTGGAGCAGCGACCATCAGTGCACAGCACAGCGAGGCTGTGGTTCATGACTAGAGCTTCTGATTTCTGTGGTCATACAAACCCTAATTGTAACCATATGCTTCAGCTTGTTTACTGAGAGTGCAGCAGCAAGTTTCACGAGGTGTGTTGGTGATTTATCTCCCTGACATTTATCCTGATATTCCAAAACCTGAGCAGCTTCAAGTAACCCATTATAAAAGAGAAGAGAAAACCTATTGGCTCAAAAATGATTTTTCTTTAATTCTTTAGGGGAAATTGCTTGTTAAAGGAAACCAAGAAGCAAGCTGATCTATTGTAACAAAGTTCTAAAAGTTGATATTTTGCAAGCATTAGAGATAGAAAAAAGGAATTTTATATGTCTGAAAAGGAAGTATTTCTTTCCAAATTCTTCTTAGCTCTAGAGAATTATGAAAATTGAAATTGAGATAGACAATATTTATAATTAGAGGATGTCAATAATTAGCTATGTAAAAAAAACCAACCTGAGCAACAAAACCAGTTATATTTTACTTTTTCTTAAAGTCCTATAAATTTCAACTGGTGGATGGTAAGAAACTCTTCACCTCATAATCCAGTGTCAGCAAGAATATTCATTTCTTACCTAATCTTTATTTTAGCAATAAATGTGAAAAGGCTTTAAAAAGTACCAGTATTTTTTCAGTTCATTTTTGAGCACATTTCAGATGACAAAGATGTTTGACCATCCATGCTGCCTAAGAAACAGTCCAAAATCTGTGAGTGAAAGGTTCAGTACCTTCTTCCTTTGGGCTGCTGCGCTTCTTGTACAGCGTTGAGAGATACTGTGCTCAGGTGAGACCCCACCTGCAGAGCTGCCCCAGCCCTGGGCTCCAGCAGCACAAGGACGTGGAGCTGCTGCAGCCAGGGCAGAGGAGGGCATGGAGATGCTGCAGGGCTGGAGCCCCTCTGCTCTGGAGCCAGGCTGGCAGAGCTGGGGCTGCTCACCTGCACAAGAGAAGGCTCAGGGAGAGCTC
>WBND01001060.1:203997-214651 GCA_013398595.1 Tychaedon coryphoeus | reverse complement strand
TGGACAGGGCTTGGAGCAGCCTGGGACAGTGGAAGGTGTCCCTGCCCATGGCATGGGCTTTGAACTGGATGAACTTCAAGGTCACTTTCCAACACATACCATTGTAGGGTTTTATGATCTTGAACTTTTTGGTGGTCCTCCTTCTGGATGGCAGATGCAGACTTTGTAGCATTTATGACTCAAAAGACTGGGTTTTTTTGCACTGATATGGAATATTAAAACAACACCTATAAATTACAACGCCATGAGGGACTTATTCTTTATAATTTTGAAAATACCTTCTTAGGCTGTGGTGTTTAGCTGCACATTTTCTCATCGAAATGGTTGGGTAGTTCAGGAAAAACGATGATCTGTTTGCTTCTAGATGCACTGATGCGATGTTATGAAAAACATTATGTCAGATAATTGACAGGTGCCCTGGATAGGTTGGAAAGTGAATGAATAGGATAAACTGAGCTGCATTTCAAGTTGGGATGAGGGACATTGATAAAGTACAACAAATTCTTTAGCTTTCTATTGTTCTTTCTTAAAAACTGTTTTTTAGGTCTGCTCATGGATTAAATCTATCCGAAGCTGCATTTGTTAATAAATTACATGTTACTGAATAACACATTAACTGTTTCCCCTTCATTGTCCTGCCAGATGTCTGTGCCATGTTTTGGAGTGGAGTATTCAGACATCAGATCACTTATTTTAACCATTGTCCATGTTCAGCAGAGCAGGGGAGTTACATTGCCTGGCGTGTGAAACTCCTTTTAATAGTTAAATTTTGTGGTTTTATTGATTGGTCGTGTGTGTAAAGACTAAAGGAATAAAAGGCAATGCTGTGCACTGCCTGACTGGAAATATTGATTAGGTAACTCCGTTTTCTGGGTGTTCTGTTTTCTCCAGTAGGCTATTGGAGTATCAGTTCTGTGAAGTTGTCATGTTATTTTGCATTTTTCTTTCAGATTTTATATTTATTTAATTATTGATACATTATAGATAAAACAGGGTAGAGGAAAGGGTGTCTGTGTGTTTTCTATTTAGTTCCCTGTTCCTTTCACCTTTAGCTTCCTGCTCCTTCCCTGAAAGAAATGATGATAGATTTTTATTTTGGTGCATCTGCAGGGAAAATCTGTATTTTTACCCATTCACCAAATAACTCTTGAAGCCTGGTAGACTTTTTGACATGTATAAGGTGAAGAAGAAATTTTTTCATATGATACGAAATATGTTCAGCATGGAAGGGACTCATGATAGAGTGGCGCATTTTAGATGCGGAAGTTCTGTGTCGTGATCAAATTAGTTCAAGTTCTGAAATAGTTTTATTTGCCTTTCAGTATTTTTGTCAGGGGAGAAGCCTTAATTTGTCATGTCAGTCTACTCAACTACAGTGCCTAAATATAAAGAACAGTTTACTTAAGGAGACTGTGGATGACTTCTTATTTAGTAATAATACTTACAGGAATATTCCCTGCAAAAAGTGGTACACTGTGCCAGTGCTAAGCACTTGTCCAGAAGGAGATGGGTGATTAACTACCTCTGTAAACAGGTCATTAATGCAAGTAGAAATTGTCATTCTATCTTTTGAATATGCACGGTGCAAATGAATATTGTGCTTTTCGGAGGTAACTGTGGTAGGTTCTGCTGGATCTCTGAGGGAAAGGAAGGAAAACTAAAGTGTATTGTGGAAGCAAATCTTTGAACAGCACCAACATTCAGAATCAGATGAACACTTGACTCTCTTTAATCTGTAGTGACAATATTTGTGGGCATTTCGGTGTACACTTGCAGTTCAAAATGACAGTCTTGCAGATCTGTACAGAAGCTTTTTTCCTTGACTCAGATAATAAAACTGTGCTTTTATTTTCCTAAGAAACCTTGTTTTAAATTCGGTTGTTTGCATTTTTTATTGTGGTTGGTATGCAAAGAATACATTGAATTTGCAGAATGTGAGACAAAAAGTATTTTGAAGGATAAGAGAAGTCCCATCCCTGGAAGTGTCCAAGGCCAGGCTGGACAGGGCTTGGAGCAGCTTGGAGGGATAGTGGAAGGTGTCCCTGCCATGGCAGGGCGCTGAAACAAGAGGAGTTTTAAGGTCTTTTCCAACCCAAACCATTCTATGATAAGAGAAAATACTGTGAAAATCTTTGCTATAATTAGTTTTGTAATTTTGAGGTATTACAACTTTACTGGAGCCACACACCATCTGGATGTGGCTCAGAGTATGTTTTCCCTTGAGCCTTGTTGAGTATGTTCTTAAGAGCACAAACTTGCAGAGTTGCCTGTATGGACTGAAGTGTTTGACTGATTTTGAGGGTTGATTTCACAAATAATTTCATTTTGACAGCTATATTTCTAATTAATGTATTTTGTTCAACAGGGAAAATGTTCCTCTACTTTTAAGCTTAAAAAACTTGGAAGTCTTTCCATCTTTCTTTTATTTCTATGGATTATAGTTGTACTTCGTTGTTTTTGTAGACCCACAGAGGAGCTAAGCTCTGCACAGAATGATCTAAGATTTAATGAGGCCTTTGACTAAAATCTTTGTCTTAAACCAACAAAGACAAACCCTTAATGCGATTAAACCATCGTTATTTTTTACCTAATGTTCTAGAAGACCCAGTGGTAATTGAATGTGTTCTGCCAAACTGTAGTTTCCAACACAAGTATGAGATTTTTACATAACCTGATAAATGGCTATTTTTCCTTTTGAATAAGCGATCAAAAACTTTTTCCGTCTTTCTGCGAAAGACTTCCCAGCCAAAGCAGAGCAAAGCCAAACAGATCATGTGCTTAGCAGTGTATTAGTAGAAACTATTTTCACAGTTGCAGACTTAAGTTTTATTTCCTTGTCCAGAGGCCAGTTACTATTGTTGAGTAATTTGGTACTTTTGTGATTGAGGTTTAAGTTATTGGTATGTGGTCGTTGTAGCTCTGAGCATGAACATTCATTTTTGTGACAGTTGGGGTTGTTTGTCAATTTTTCTCTTTTAAGCAAATGGCATTTTCCAGAGTGACTCACTTTGGGGAAAGAAAAATACTATTAACAAGAAAAGAATGTGGCACCTAGGAATAGACATCCTGGTTGAAAAGAATGGATTTCCATTATTGAAAAATAAAATTCTGAATTACATGGAAATTCAATTGGTATCCTTATAGGAAAGTGTGAATTTTTGCTTGCTCCTAAGTAATTAGATTTTTTATTTGGATTTTGAATATCCATGCAGCCCAGAGCTGTGCATGCTGCCGAGCTCTGCCAGTTGATTTCTGGGTGAAGGTGATTGTCACAGGTGAGGGGATGTGGCTCAGACTGAAGTGACATGCTGCTTTTGTGCAGGCTGACTGGGTGAAGGGCTGGAGCAAGAGGGAAGAAATGTTACCAGCACCATAGCTAGAATGCAGCTTTATTCATTTTATCTTTCATCAGATACTGGAATTTAATAAAGCTAAGCATTGTAAACTTAAGAGCTGTGTAAGGTAAAGGGAAGGACTAGATAGATGAGAGGCTGGAGGGGCAGGCACAGAAGCAAACCCCTTTTTGCCTGAGTGTCCCATATTGTCTCCTGGTCCTTTCCATCTTCCATTTCTGTCCTGTAAGACAAAAAATGGGGATGGTGGGGAGCTGGGGAGGTCGAGTAGCTGTAGGTAGGAGGGTGACTGACATCTAAACCAGTTATGACTTGGCTGGCTGACATGCAGGCTGTTGCCTGTGTGTAAATGGCTGTTGTGATGTAAACCCATTCCTGATGTGAATGTATATCCAAGAGTTAATGGTAAAAAACTTCCTTTGTTAGGGGCTTGCTTATGCCAAGTGGAGAGCAAGTTGGTCTGATAGGCTCTTGCACATTACCTTTATTTAGCATGTTAAGCAAATGCTTTCATATTTGGCCTTTCTAGTTCTCTAGATCATATTTCTTTCTAGATAGTATTTGTGCCAAGCACTGTTCTCTTTCCCCCTTAAGTTTTGATCATTTTGTGAGGTTTGAGGTAGACTATTACTGGTAGAAATGCTGGAGTACAATGGACAGATTTTCCTTGGCTGGGATCCAAACCCTGTATTCCTTTTGTGGATATTAATAATGACAGAGTTGAGACCTTGTCACTCTTGTGCTGAATTGGGTAGGTAATAAATTTAAAACTAGGTTTCATAAGAGAATTGTGGTCAGGAGCAGGATAATATTTTCTGTCTAAATGAAAAATTTCAGAAGAGTCTGACTCTGGAATAATTCCTTGTAATTGTTAAAAGACTGAATTTCTTAGCATTCCAGCTAATATTTTGGATTTTTGTTCAGCAGTATGAGACTCTGTAGCTGATAAATACATAGGCCTGTACTCTCAGCCTGAACTGGGAGTTTTTACTTTCCTGTTGGCCTTAATTCATACAAAACGTGTCAGCAGGGTGACATGAGCTGGTCTTCAAGGCCCCTTCCAACCCAAATAATTTTGGGATGTCTGTCATACAGCTAGGTTTGAACCTTTGGGGAAAGATGGATTTATAGGTTCATTTAAGCCTTTAGAACAAACTAGTTTAGAACAAACTTTTCAGAATTAGGTCTTAAATGAGCTAAGACTTTGAAGGCAAGAAATAGCTCTTTCACGACGAGTTCTTACTGTACCACCCCTGTAAGATCTGCCTCAATTTTTCACTACACATTGCTTTGTGTAGTGAAATTCAAAAAACTTGGGGAGAAGGTTAGCCAATAGAATAAGAGAGAAGTGAATAATTTGTTGAGAACCATCCTCATTGTTCTTTTTCTCAATGTTCTCAAGGAAGATCCTGTATTGCAGTTACCAGGCTTGCAAACTTTTGGACTGGCAAAGCTCTTAAACAGAAATTTTACTAGAGGCTGCATGTCTAAAGAGTCAGAGTCAGCTTACGCACTTTTTCAAAGTGCATAAGCCGGTCTTACATTACTCTCTGAATACTTCTGAAGGTTTTGTGTAAACATACCAGAATCTGTACCATTCTTTGGAAAGAGAGCAAACCCCCAGGACTGCCATGAATCATAAAATCACAGAATCACAGAGTAGTTTGTGTTGGAAGGGACCTTAAAGTGCTATCCCCTGCCATGGACAGGGACTCCTTCCACTGTCCCAGGCTGCTCCAAGCCCTGTCCAGCCTGGCCTTGGACATTGCCAGGGATCCAGGGGCAGCCACAGCTGCTCTGGGCACCCTGTGCCAGGGCCTCAGCACCTTCACAGGCCAGAATTCTTTCCTAAGTAAAGAATAATTTTGTAGATGATGATGGCAGATTGTGTGGTATAAAAGTGTTCATGTTCCTCTATGTGAAAAGGATGTGTATTTATAGCTTTGCAGTATGTAGTTCTGGAGTCTGCTTATGCATAAAGACTTTGTGTGCTTGTGCAGAATCCCAGTAGCTTCAGATGAAATCTTGAGAAGAGACCCTACACTTTCAACCTGTTTGTTTTAGCAGTGGTACAAAGTGCTCTAAGGAAAGAAGGGACACTTCTTGATCATGCTCTGAATTGTTATTGATGATGATGCCTGGAAACAGAGGAGCATTTAATTTTTCCTAGAATACTGAGTGAACTGTGTTGGGTTTTTTACACAGTTCATGCTGAAAACAATCAGATACACACAGTTTGAGAAAGTGCATAGTTAAAATACTTAACCATTTGAAGGAGAAAGGTGGTGCAACATTCCAGATGCAAGCCAGGTATGTCATGTGGTACAGCACATGCAGAGCACACTGATGTCTGGTGGCAATATTGCAATAACATGTCCCCAACCACTTCCAGTTTTGAGGAAATACATGACATCTTTCAGAGGAAAGAGCTAAAACCTTAAGATTTAATTTTAGAATTTCCTTACATCTAGTTATTTAAATGACATTAGGAAGAACTTTGATTTCTGTGGTCAGCAACAAGCACTTGTATCTTTTGTGTTAAGTGGTGTTTCACAGAAAAGTGTGGCAAGAGGAGCAAAATAAGTAAAAAGAAAACAGTTTTATTGAACAGAGAACTGAATTATATTTGAAATGTAATGTTTGGAACTAGATTGGATTTCTGTAGTGCCAGGACAAGCCAGATATGATGATATTAATGAGAAATTACCTATACAGGAAACTTAGATTTTAGAACCTCTATAAAAGAGCAATTGCTATAAAACCATGTCTGGAAAATAAAGTAGTAATTGTTGATTTTAAAAATGTAATGAGTTTAATAATAAATTGCATAAAGGGTACTTGCTAGGACGTATTAGTAAACTGTTTATGATCTTTGTGGTGGTAGCAGTCAGGCACAGCAGCTTGAATGCCTGTGATAGCTCTGATGGACAGAATTTGACATCATACTTCTTAGACATAGTGACTAGTCCAAAAATGATTCATATAACTGCATGTATCTAACCAAAACACCACTTTTACTGTGTAATGGAATAAAGATTCCTTTGGGTTGGAAAGGCTCTCCCTGGAGAAAAAGCAGCTGTAAATGTGGAAGTACACTGCTAAAAACACATGTTTTTCCCGAAAGATTTCTCCAGTATTTTCTCAGAAGCCTTATGTCCTTGTATGGAGTATATACTAAATTCTAGCAGGAGGGCTTGTACCCAAACATCCATTCCAAACAGATCAGTGGAAGTGGAACAGCTCCCAACAAGTCTTATAATCTTTTGCCTGGAGGAAAAAGTAAAAAAAAAATTTCCCTTCCTAGTAATCAGTTGATTGTCCTGTGGTCTCAAAGTCAGATAAATCAAAATTTCAAGTGTCTTGAGCAATTACTTTGGACTTCTTGATATTAGTACATGGTTGAAGTTGTGTAGGCTCGTTGGCCCAAGAGGCGAGGCCCTTCAGGCACTGGGAATGAAGCAAAGCTCCTTGTCCTGCTGAACTGGATGCTGCTTTTCCACATCACAGTATGGACAGCAAGACGTGGACACACAGCATTTTGTCTGTCTGTGTGTCAGCCATGTGTGTGGCAGACTTCATAGCTTTTCAGACACTAGTCCAGACTTAACACAAAGTTCTGTCTTCACTGATGAATCTAATTTGGTGGAAATTATGGATATTTCCATAATTTTGGAAATAAGTTCTGTCCTCAAAAGCTGTTAACTTTCTGGAAGGGAAACAGAATGGCTGATCTTCATGGTGAGCCACTCTGAGGGTTAGTATGTGGCTGCCTCCCTCTGGAAGTGTTGGACAGAGCTTGGAGCAGTCTGGTCTAGTAGCAGATGTCCCTGCCCGTGGCAGGGGTGGAACTGGGTGATCCTGAAGGTCCCTTCCAGCTAAAACCATTCTGTGATTTTATCTGTATCTCTGTACAGGAAAAGAACTTTACTGTAAGTTTCCTCAATAATTTACTCGTTTAGTCTTAAGAAAAATGAACAGCAACAAATTTATGGTTGGACTTGACCTTAGAGATATTTTCAACCATAGTGGTTTGATAATCTGTAAAATCTGGAGTAGGTTTTTTTTAAGTTAAAAAACTCTCCTGATGAAGCAGAAATCTTAAAAAAATAATGGCAAGTCTAGGACTATACCAAGCAGACACATTCCCTTTCTTGACTGAATAGGGGATTTCATTGCTACTAAGTCAGACCTTACTTGTGATTCTCCATGAACTTTACTGTTGCCAAACATTTTGTGCAATGAATCAGATGACTGTGATGAGAAAGGTTTCGAGCTGACTTGTAGTCAACCTCTTTAAATTGTCTTGTGACCAAGAAGTGAGAGGTGACAAGCTGTTCTTCCGTTGGCATTTCCAGAAGCAGCGTTGGTCTTCCAAGGTTTCTCTCAAACAGCATCTGGAGCATCTGCTCCCAAAATCAAATGTAAGATCTGCACACAAGTTCTAGTGGCAGTCTGCTGTTTCACCATCATTGAGTGGAGTTTGCCAACATGCTTAAAGATAATCTAACTTTGCTACAGAGAAATCTTTATTTGTTTCAGGCTTTTTTTTCCCTCCTTGACTTCCTCTCCTGTTTTTCAGTTTGGGTATTTTGTGTGCCGTCTTTTCTGTTAAAGGTTAGATTTGGGATTTGCTGCACATCATCACTCTCAAGGTGATGTTTGTTGTTTCTTGGTGCAAGCAGCCTGGGAGACGGACAGAAGCTATAGAGCCTCTGATTGTTGTCACTGTTGTTTTTGGACAGGAATCACATATAATCTAGGTTAGAGAGCTGCTTGTTATGTAAAGGTTTTATGCAATTGGAAGTGCAGCATTTTACATTTTTTGCAATTAAGAGAGTTGTCCTGAAATAGTCTTAGCCTAGATGGAAAATATGCTCATTAGCCATGTTCCTATTCTTGCCCAATGTTCTGTTTAATTTTTCTACAACCTTTTAACATGCTGTGGCTGCTGTCAGTGCATTTTTTTTTGGTTATAATTGCTGTATTGGTTCAAATTGCTTATTAATGAAGATTTATATAAATTTTTCCTTTTCTGAGATATATTTGCCGTCCCTATCCCGAGTTCGAAAACACTCTGGAGCTTTGCAAAAGTTGTATTGTTTCCCAAACAAACAATTTTAAACTGCTGCAGGAGTCACAAAACAAAGTCCTGGTGACAGCACTTGGTAGAGCCGAGTGATTTAATTGCAGCATTAAAATGAACAAATGCAGGGAAAGCTATTGTGTGTGGCTGGTCTGGGTGTGTTTGCCATTTATGCTAGTGCTGCTTTATGAATAGAAAATACATTACATTTAATATGGGCTCTTGTGGGACTGTGGAAGTTTTCTGTACCAGTGCATCAAGTGATACCATGAAAATAAGTATTAAGTTGTTACTCTTGTCTCTTCCTCCAAGGTTCTCCTGTTTCCTTGGTGTGCTCTGTTGACTTATCAAAGTTTTTTAGAACTGAATGCAAACTTGCTTTGAACAATGTATAGAGAATAAAATATAATAATTATTTTCTGGAGTAGTCAACTAAAATGTTTTAAACATAATCCTATGTAGCTTGTCTGGTCAGGATAATGATTTGTCGTATCATACATAGCTACTTGGGGAATTTTTGTCCTTGCTAAGTAGAAAACGTTTATCTTTGCCATTTGGCTTCTTAATATTTTCACTGGAAGAAGAAAAAATAACCTTATGAGCTTTTGCAGTTTGTGTATTGGAAAATAATGTGTTCTCAATCACTCTTACAGTGTTTCTCTTCCTGTCTTTTTAATAGCATCTTTTTTTCCCTTCTGTGTTTTGCACTCTCTCTCCCCACCACAGCCACCACCAGTCTGCTGAAACTCATGGCATGCTCAAATATTTGGAGTAATTTTTTAAGTCATTCCAGCGTCCTATTGGTATGTCAAGAACTGGCATATTTGCAAATTGCAGAAGTCAGTTTTTAAAGGATAGAAGCTTTGTAGAAGCTTCGGCATGTATGTAGAGTTCTCCAGTTAATTAATTTTAAATTAGATTTTCACTGTGGTTTGGCACATACTTGAAACAAGCACAATGCAATTACTAAAGATGGAAAATAAGTACTAAATAATCATTTCACCTTATGTACAAATCAATCCCTTTGTCTTGTCACTTTTTCTGCCTTAGGAGGCATGCTTTGAAAAGAAGTAATGACTGTATAAATTAAAATGTATAGTTCTGTCTGGTTAATATAGGCATTGTGCTAGACAGAGTTCTTCATGGAGCGTGATGTCCATAGTGGAGCCGTCATTGTGTCCTTCCACAAGCGTAGGAAGGGATTTTATAATCTGATAGAATGCCAAATTCTTTCAACTAGAATTAATAGTGGTCGATGATCCATCAATTGCAATCGTGTGTGTGGGGGGCATGTCTTACCATTAAACTCTTATGTCTGTCTGAGAGGTGGGGGGGAAATAAAAGCTTGGAATGGAATTTTTGGTATCTTGTACATTTTCTTTTTCCAATTTGTCTGAATGTATTTTGGAGCTCTTTAATTAATGCTTTCCTCAAGTTGATGTTTGCTTTGGGGGGTTTGCTCAAAAGTATATTAATTAAACAATATCTTGTTTTTTTTCTTTTGGGCTTGTTTCAAATGATATTTAATAACTAATTAACAAAGTCCCTAGACTGTGCTTGAATGTGAAAGGCATGTTTACTCAAATTCGTGCTTATTTTAGATGTTTGAGTTAGAACTGGACCTTTTACTACTATAACTACGTTGGAATATTCCTTAATGCAAAGTCAGGTGTTTCTGTAGCTGTTGATAGTTTTTTTAATTACTTAAACTTGAGCAAGAGAAGTCTGGCTTATCTGTAGTTGTATCTGTGGTGAGGATTCTTAGGTGTGAAATTTTCAGGGCTTGATGTGAGTGTTGAGTCTTGTGGGACAATATAAAACCACTGCATTTCTTAAAAAATTCTGAATTTCCCCCTGAATCTTATCCAAAGGCAGCCTCCTGTTGGGCCTGTGATGTCTGGTGCTTTAGGATAAGGGAGGACCCAGATGTTTGGGGTCAGAAGGAATGACAAAAATCATAGGGTCCACAAAAGTTTAGGAAGCTTTCCTAATGAATTACACTCTTGGCATGGAAATTGGTGTGGCTGTTCTTCTAGTATAAGCACATGCTGATGGATTTTGGATAAAGGAGTAGAGTGAAAGGGAAGAGAAAGATGGGGGTGGATTAAAGAGAGGAAAGAAGGGAAGGGAAGTTTCCGGGAACGGGAGTTTCAGGGAAGTTTCAGGGAAGGGGAGTTTCAGGGAAGGGGAGTTTCAGGGAAGGGAAGTTTCAGGGAAG
>WBND01001060.1:190630-201268 GCA_013398595.1 Tychaedon coryphoeus | reverse complement strand
ACAGCACACAGGCAATGGCTCCCAGTGCCAGAGGGCAGGGCTGGGTGGGATATTAGGAAGGAATTGCTGGTGGGAGGGTGGGCAGGCCCTGGCACAGGGTGCCCAGAGCAGCTGTGGCTGCCCCTGGATCCCTGGCAGTGCCCAGGGCCAGGCTGGACAGGGCTTGGAGCAGCCTGGGACAGTGGAAGGTGCCCCTGCCCATAGCAGGCAGGGGTTTGGGATAAGATGATCTTGAAGGTCTCTTTCCTCCCAAATCATTGTGTGTTTCTGTGAACGTTTGGGATAGCAGAAATGGTTTTTTATGAAAAATAATACAATATTCAAATTATCTGCTCAAAACTTGGTAGCCTAAAAAGGATGTCTCTACACAGGGGGCAGCTGCTGCTGATGGAAGCCTAGAAAGCTTGTCTGCATCATAGGGCTTGCCTGGGATCGCCAAGTAGCTTCCACACAAGTGAGATCTACATGCAAATCTGGAGGTGGGGATACCAGGTGTCACCCTCAAGGGCAGTCGAGCTGCTCAAATTTGCTTTTTAAACTCCTACGTTGATCTCATACAGAGTAAGAATAACTTTGTACATTATATTAAAACATTATATTAGCTCCTCTTTCTCAGGTATGGGCATAGCCCCGCTGTAGGTGATGGCAGAGAGGCAGGCATGGTTTGTCCTCACTGTTTCCTAACTGTGCTCCCTGAGAGCAAACCTCTTTTCCCTTTATGACTTGGAACTATTGCAAAATGCTTAGGAACAGGAAAAGCCCAGAGGAGTCCCTTGCCTTGCAGTAAAAACATTTTTGGGTACTGAAGATGAAATATTATGGAACTGAATGTGTGTGCTAGAGAAAAAATAAAGTGCCTCTAAATATATTTTTTCTCATATAAATGCAAATCTTTGTGTAATTCATTCCATAAATTGGCAAATTAGTATTTGGAATGAATCTCAATACTATATGTGTAATTTTTGTCTTTAATAGTAAAGTCGATGAGTGTTAGCACATGTTTCTGTATAATTTCAATGTTAACTATCATTTTTTGTGGGGAAAAAATATGCAGGCAGAGTCAGTAATACTTAGTCAGCCTTTTTCTCCCCCCATTGCGTTTTCATAGTCAGTAAATTTGACACACCAAAACCTTTCCCTACACCATCCCCTCCACACTGGCCATCGACCCAAAAGAGAGGGAATTCAGTCGGTGTTGGATCCATAAGAGGGCTTCAGAGAGTGTTCCATGAGTGTCAGCCGTGTTTTGTTGGTGTGGCTCCAGCCGTGGTGTCTGGTGACAGAAACGTGTTCCTGTCTGATGCCGCTGGAGTTGATGTCAGTGCCGAGAGCAGAGCCAAAGGGCAGGTGCTGACATAAAACAGCTCGTCAGCCTTGGCAGGAGCTCACGCCCCGCTCTCAGAGGGAGCAGGGACACTGGGTTCTTTCAGCTGAGGAGGCATTTTCTGCTAGTCAAGATAATGAAAAGTTTTGCCTGTGGCACGCTTGTTCTGAGGGTAGGACTTCATTCCTCAGCACTGCTGCTTTCCTCAACGCTTCATCATTAAAACTGCCACTTTAATAATGTTCGTATGGCTGGAGCTGGTATTGATGCCTCAAGATAAGCTTATAGAGCACTTTCTGTAGTGAAATCCAATTTTCAATTGCTCATAATTTTTTTTCAGACTTCAGTTGTTTGTGATGAAACTTTTCATGCTGAGTGTCTTCCTTAGGCTCTTTTTTTAAGTTTTCTTTTTTTTTTTTTTTTTTTAGTTTTTCTGGCACTGCTTTAATTGAAAACAGTTCTTCTGTTTCTGAGAATGAGGTTAGGGAAAAATGTTACTTAACCAATGCTGAATTCTTACATCTGTTTTATTGAGGAGTTTTAGAGCCTTCATGCCTTGGAACAGGCTCTTGAGATTTGGGAAGCGGGGCTTAGAGGAGTGGAGCTGGGGATAGAGATGTGCCATTTACAATCCCTCTTAAAGTTTACTAAATCTGGCCAAGTTACAAGGTCTCAAAACTTGCCATTTGCATACATTGAGCAGAAACCTATTGAAAAACTGGCAGCAAAACTGTCTGAACTTTGAGTTTTCGTGAAGTGTGTTCCACAAAGTGTCGTGCCAATGAGGCTCGGGATGCAGCACCCCTCGTGAAGTCCATGAGCCTGTTCCAGGATCCAGGGGGGACTTTCCCTGCTCCATGCAGTTGCTGGTGTACCAGGTTTCAACCAAGAGAGTTAACACTTAAAGTTTGCCTTGTCCTTGGAATGGCAGGTAGTGTAGAGGCAGAGGTTACCTCACACAAACAGTTACCTCTTAAAGAAAAAATAGGAACATGCTGGGTTAAAAAATAACATGCCCATTGTGCTGGGGAGAGGTGGCAGGCTCCAAGGAGTGTGAGCAGATCTTCTCAGGGGTAATGGTGGCAGCCAGAGCATTCCTGAGCTGTGTAACTCCCAAGTTTTTCAGCTGTGCTTGTATTAGGAGTTTTATTTAATTGGTTTTGAATTCTGTCCTGAAGGCTGATGGAGAAGCTGGCTGGAATTGCTGCAGGTACCAGTGGTGAGATGCTTCACAAGTCTGAAAGAGTGAAACTTAGGTCTAGGAGGGAAGCAGCAGGTCTGTGCTGACTTTGCTGTGCTAGCTATTCCTTGTTCCTCCCGTGTCTCAAGAAACAATTGAATTGAGCGCCTGCAGGCACAACAAGCCAACAGGAGCAGTATGCTAAACTCACTAACTGATATAAAAATCTAACTGCTCTGGAAAAGTAATTTCTTGGATGCCTTGACCTGTCTAGCAACTTTACAGGTCACTTCTTTCATTGGTTGTCTGGCTTTCTCCTTCCCCCTTCCCTATTATGTGTGAGGATGAAGTTCTCCTGAGGGTCCTGCATCAAACGCATTAGTTAATATTGATACCCTGATTAGCACTACTCAAAAATAATACTGCCAAGATGGTTATTTTGTAGCATGTTTCTATGTTTGTTTCTGCCTCATATTTTGCCTGCTGGAGTCCACAGAAGATGTTACTGGAAGTTCCACAGTTGGTTGAATTATACACATTCACTGTGTTCCTTGCATTCTGACAAGCACAATAAAATATGGAGATGGTGCCCTGGGCAAAAGCCAGAGGAGTTTTCTAATAAAAACATACATAATTAAATAAATAATAATTAAAAAATAAAAGCCTGAAGAAAACCACTCCAAGAACTAACCTTGTCTCCCCAGAATTCCACCAAAATAACCCGGATCAAAACAAGTCCCCACACCCCACCATCCAACAACTCCTTTTTAATGTCTCAATGTGAACTTGTTGTTGGCATGAGATTTGCTGTTCCAAGGTGGATAGATGATTGAGTCAGACAGTTCCTCTAAAATTAAATCCAACACTGTGTGGATTTGCAGTTTTTCCCACATTTCTCATTTGTTTTCCTCTCTCTCACTCTTTTCAAGCTTGCACTTAGTTTCCCGGGTTCTGAGTAGTCATAATACTGTATTGTGCTCTTGTATAATACCATAAAACCTTTATTTATTTTTTCTTGATATTGTGGTCACATTTGCAGCTTCAGTTATACTGGACAGTCTTCAAATGTGAAGCAGGAATATTGTTCCATCTCAGAAATTGTATCACTTGTGTCCAAAGGAGTTGAAATAGGAATTGCTAGTAACAGGCCAGGAGCTGGGCTAATAAAAATGTGAAGATTCCTTGCTTAAGATGTTCCCTTCCTATAGGTACTTTTCATATATTTCTAAAAGTGAATTAATGGTTTGTTAGAGTTATTCCCAGCTTTATTTGACCTTTTGATTCAGAAGTATGTTGTGTAATTTGCTTTACTTAATTCTTCAAGGTGTCTGTCTCTGGGTATGTCTACTACTCCTACTCCAGTTACATATAATAAAAATGTCATCAGGGATTTCCAGCCAACAAAGCTGTTACATACTTCAGCATCTCTGGATAAGTGAGAGGTAGACCCTATCTGGAAGTGTTACATTTATCATAGACTCATGGAATCATCAAGTTTAGGAAAGACCTTGAAGATCATCAAATCCAACTGTTAATAATATATATAGTTACAGGTAGGATAATTCCACTGAGTTTACAGGTGACTTTGTTTTTGAATGTTTTTACAGTTTTTCGGATTAATTACTTCTTTGGTATTTGGTATGGAATTTCTAATTCCTCTGTGGTGTGAAAAGCTTTAATGAGGATGCAAGTCTGCAGCTGAGCCTCATGGTCTTGGGAGAAGATGATTGTCTCCTTATTTTAAAGTTCAAAACAAGAAAAAGAATGGTAATGCAATAAATGGGTTGCCTCAAGGAAAGCTTGGATCATTTCAGATTTCACAGTAAAGATCTCCTGAGATCAGGTGATACAAAGGAAGATGAATGGTTTAAAATGAAATAAACTGGTTTTGCAGTGAAATGAGAGGTATGCTTATTTATCAATTTATGCAATTTAGTGTTTGCAATCTTTTTCAGTTCCATGACATTTGAAAGGTCGTGCAAAGTATTGGAGCTGGGATTAATTGCAGGAAGCAAACTGGAAAAGACTTTAAAAGAAAGGAAAGAAAAATGTGTGTATGTAATTTGGCTGGGCAACAAAGGAGACCTGACTGTGCCTTTTATTTAAGGGCTGTAAACACTGAACTGGGGCAGAAATGTTTTATGGAATTACGTAGAACCACTTAAAGGAATAAGTAGAAGAAGCTGAGCAAAGTAATGTTTAGCTGAATATTAGGAAAAAAATCTTAACATTGAGGTTTATTAGATTATGGAACACGCTTCCCAAAGGATGTGGTTCAAGCTCCATTACTAGTCCCTTAAAATTAGACTGGGTAGAATAACAAACTGTACTGGAGGGAGCACTGTTCATGGATAGGGGATGGACACAGTTACCTAATACATCTTTGCATTTCACTTGCTTCCATGATTCATTTCCTGAAAAACTGCTTCCAGAATGTGTTAATGACATCAGAGCCCCGGGCATCTCAGACTCATCAGTGCCTCTCTGGCTTTGGAGGGTTTATGTGGAGATTTCCTGGGCTGTCTTTTCCCCAATGGCTCTTCCACCATCCATTCCCTGCGCCTTTCCTGTCTTGCTGCAGCACTGGGAGCAATGGTGGCATCAAAAAGTTGCCTGGGATATATTTGAAATGTATGGGTGCACAGAGAGTTGAACTGGGCTATTCCTGGAGAGGCTGTGACCAGGAGTGGGGCAGGCAGGGAGCTGGTGTTGCAGAGCTTGGCTCCACAGAAACAACTACCTTCTGCTGTTCTTGGCAGGGAGGATGAAGTACTGGTCTCCTTTACAATAGTATTATTAGGTGTGAAAACCCTCAAACAATTAAGTCATACTCAGTCATGTATTTCAATGAGCCAGTTGAAATCTATGAAATATAGAGCAGTTGTTCTGTTGCAGTGATTTGTTGAGAAGAAAATAACTTGGTTTTTAAATCACTTCTATAATTCTTTTTAACATTTAAAGAAGTAATCTAAAACATGCACTTAATCTTTCTATAGTATTTCAGTCACTTTCGTGTAGTATTTAGGAATTAAATGCTTAAAATATAGTAGTAAAGCAGCTGAAATATAACACAGCACCTGAAATAAAGCCATAGCAGTCATCTGTGTGAATTGTGTGACTTTGACCTTGCACTAAGGACTAAGTGGTAGTTCGATGGGATTTTAAGCCCGAATATGCAGTTCCAAGTGATCACACGTTAACTCTGATACACATCATGTGCCATTCCTGTGTTCCAGACAAGAAATAGAGTCAAGATGGACTGGTACATAGCTGTAGTTTCAAAACGCTTTTAAATTTAGTGTCTCCCACGCATGAATTCTTGCTGCAGCCTGCTGATGACTTAGAAAGCAGCGAGCCTACTAGTATTTAAAATACAAATTTGTTTTGCTAGACTGTGTGACGTCCAGAAACTATTCATTTATAGCTGTTTGTAGAACCTCCCCTATGTCTCAAGCTAGTTTGGGTTAATCCTTTTAGTCCAGTGCTGGACAATGAAAACCATGAAAAATGTTGCTGAGAATTAAAAGTTGTTACTCTTGCCATTTGTATTACCATGTGTGCTGAAATGTTGCAAAAAACTATCATTTATGGAAACTTGTGTCAGTTGAAAAAGTTACCACAATTAAAAAGTGACTGCAAACAAAAAGTTACTGTAGTATTTAGGACAACCATTTTTGTGCTTCTGAGTTTTTACAACTTCCCTACAGTCTACGGTCACCAGATTGACTTTTTCATTCACAGGTTGTAGTTTGTGTGTACGTCAGTGTCTTTATGCTACAGATGAGTTTAATTCTGCTTGAGAGTGGAATATTTAACATGCAGGTTCATAAACCATATAAAAATGATTCCATATTTCCTATACTTCAGCTTTGCTAGTTTCTTTCTGTAATGAATCCTCCCAAATCTGCAGTGGAACTTCCCTAAAATCAACGTAGCTGCTGTTTTTATAGTTTTCTAAGCAAGTGTACCCTGGACTCCTCACAATTTGCAGTTTAAGTTCCTTAACTAAAGATCTGAGATGTTGAAGATGTGCTTTATAAAGTATAAAATGCCCCTAATACAGCAGTTTCCTCACCAATCCCTGTTCATGATTCCATGGACCTCTTTTTCCTCTCCCATTCATTATCACATAACATCCCCGTGGCAACTTGAGAAATTGCTTGCATGGAAAAGTAATCGTAGGAAAGTATTTATGTATTTTTAGCTTTCTTCTAACACAATGTAGCAGCTGGAAACAAGGACAAGAGCCAGCACAACGTGAACTGCCAGCTCTCCATGGGCCACCAGAAAGTGTTCATCAGACCACAGTGTGAGAACTATTGAATTGACTTAAGAAATGTGACACACATAATAAGCGTTAAAAAAACAACACTCAAGTTCCCAGTGCTGCTGCTTGAGTGTAATAAAAATTAAACAGTAATTGTAATGTTTTTTAATAATACGTTTTTTACTGGTTTTGGTGGAGGAACTACGTGATGGTATCAATTAGATGCAATGAAAATCACTTTTGCTTTAATTCTTCATCATCTCTATTTAGTGATGCCTTAGATGCTGTTGCAGCATTGGATAATCTTCTGGATGCTAAAAGTTTCAGAAATAGGAAAGCAGAACGTGGAGCTAGGATTTGGATGTATTACAAACCATAAGTTAGATCTGTTCTGTTTTGGGCTTTTTTCGTTGCGGTTTTCTTTCTGATATTTAACACTGGCTTTGCCAGCTTTTGTAGCCTCATCTATTTGTGTCCTTTCCATTTTTGCAACAAGGGAGCAGGACTGTTGTTTTGGATATGTCAGAATGACAGGGGGAGATCAAGAGACCTTTTGAAGATCTTCATGTCTACTAAAACTCTTATTTTGTCCTATTCAATCTCGGAAACAGCCTGGGGCAGCACCTCAAGTTGGTGCCCTCTGCAAATACTTTCACAAGTAATAGAAAAGTCATTAGGAGGATGCTAAATATGTTTGAGGTGATGTGGGTAATGTGATGGGGAATGAGGGAAGGATCTGCCCTCTTACCAAGCTCCAGTGAAGAGAGACAGGACGATACTCAAAAAGGCTCTGCAGATATTAATTGCATTTTAATGCCTATACTTAAACACAATGAAGGATGTTCAAAAGAAAGGTTGAAGTTCAGTGATCACTTTAATTGAATTTTTGAGCTACTATTAGATTTTAAAAAACTCTAAACAATGCTAATTTCCTAGAAAGAAACTTGGAAATAAGTAACTCAAATTTCCTCAGCATTAATTTAATGCTCTGTCCAGCATGAGAAGTCAGAGAGTTTGTCTTCTGAGCTTTGACACTGAAGGTTGAAAGGTGAATAATATGTTTTGCAGAAGAATTACAACTAGTTTAATAACTAATCCAGGAGAGCTCAAAAATCAATTATAGCTCACAGTTGGTTGATCTGCTGACTTAAAATAATGGCAGACAGTGTTAGAAGTTGTGGACTGTAAGTTGCCATGCTTTATGTGAGTGTAATGAGTTAGAGTACTTTCTACATTCTTCAAAAATGTCTTCATAGTCAAACTCTTAAAATTATTCTTATTCTTGTAAAACTATAAATAAGTATGTTTAAACTTTTTTGAAGTGGGTACAAACATGAACCTTATTTGTATCTCATTGTGTAACAGAGACCAGGCATTAGGCTGAGGTTTCCGCAGAGTTGTGTTTACATCAAATAACAGTCAGGTGAAAGAAAGTTCTATTTTGATGACTGTGTCATAACTTCATTTTGCCATTAAGTGTTGTTTCACAGACTGTCACAGTAGATTAAAGTCCTGGGTTTGTTTTCATGACTGTGAACCTCAGTTTCTCTGTTGCAAAATAACATACTTTGCTCTTATGACCTGCTTTTCTTGCTCTGCCTTACATAGAGTTGTATGAATAGGGAAAATAATCTGTGGCTGATGGTTTGGTGAAAGAGAACGGCAAAAATGAATCTGTTAATTATGTTTTAAATGTAAAAGTAGTCAGTTCCGTATTAAAGTATTTGAGTATTTCCCAGAAATAATTGGCAGAAATTTACAGTTCTCCACTTGACAAAACTTCTAGCAGTGTGGTACCATGTGGGACTGAATTAAGAAATAAAGTTACATCAGTGAATCCCAGAGCTGGTCATACTGGAAGGGCCCACTGTGGGACATCTGACCTCACATCCCTGCTCCAGCAGGGCCATCCCAAGCACAGGGCACAGGATTGTGTCCAGAGGGCTCTGGAATATCCCCGGTGAGGGAGGCTCCACCCTCTCTGGTCTCTGTTGTGTCTCCTGTGCAGGGGGAATTGCTGAGCTCAGCCCCTGCCTGTGGCTCTGGTGCCATTGCTGGGATGAGCCCAGAGCAGAGCCTGGGCCCTGCTCTGCCCCTCCCTGCACACTGGGACACCCAGGGACACCAGGGACACCCAGGGACACCCAGGGACACCAGGGACACCCAGGGACACCAGGGACACCCAGGGCAGAGGGCCCCTCTCACAACCCTGAGCAGCCCCAGCTCCCTCAGCCTGTCCTGGGCAGGGAGATGCTCCAGGCCCTTCAGTGCATGTGTCGCTCTCCCCTGGACCTGCTCCAGGAGCTCCATGTCCCTCTTGTACTGGGGAGCCCAGGGCTGGACATAGTTAGAAATGATGGACAAATATTACAGAAATGCAAGTGAAAATATTCTGCAGAAAACAGTAAAGTATATAAATGAAGTAAGTAATGCTAATACCTAAGTGTTTGTCTTGTTTTCAGCTTGGATAGAGTTGCAGTGCTGGGTAACATTGATATCACCCTGATGTTTTAGTTGTTACTAAGTCATGCTTATGCTGAATCAAGGACTTGTCACCTTCTCATGATTTCAGAAGAAATTCTTAGCTGTGAGGTTAGTGGGGCCCTGGCACAGATTTCCCAGAGAACCTGTGACTGCCCCTGGATCCCTGAAAGTGTTCCAGACCAGGCTGGACGGGGCTTGGAGCAACCTGGGGCAGTGGAAGTTGTCCCTGCCCATGGCAGGGGTTAGAGTGGGATGAACTTCAATGTTTCTTGAGGCATAAGGAGCTAGGAGGGGACACAACCAAGACAGCTGACCCAACTGGTTGAAGGAATATCCCATATCCTGTCATGCTGAGCAATAAAACTGGGAGGTGTTGCCCAGGGGTTGGTGGATACTACTTCAGGGTCTGCAGCAGGTGGTGAGCAACTGCACTGTGCATCACTTCCTCTGTGTATTATTTTATCATCATTATTACCATCATCATCATTTTCCCTTCTTTTTTGTTCCTGTTGAATTGCCTTCATCTCACCCCTCGAGTTTTGCGTTTTCTCTCAGTTCTCTTCCCCATCTCACCATAGAGGAGAGAATGATTGGCTGTGTGGTGTTAGACCACAACAAGGTTGAAGAAACTGTTTTAGGATTGTGGATTATTGACTTCATCAGGCTTATAACTGGGACCAGAAAGGTAGTATTTGGTACTGTAAAGCCTTTTATAAATCTTCTGAACAGTTTGCCTCATGATGCTGTTTCAGGTAATCTACTCTTCCCTCTTTTTTGCAGTTTAGTTGTTTAGTTTTGAGAACCCTAGCTTATCTTTGCCACCTCCCAGAGATGTAGAAAGCTTTACAAAAGCATCTGGAATTTGTATTTCTCTTGTGATATATTAAAAAATGACGAGAGGATAGAAGTAAAATAAAAAAAAAACCTCAATGTGAAAGAAATCAAATCTATATGTTGAAGCCTTTAGGCAAATTTCTCATCGTGCCTGTTCTGCCAGGCAGAGCTAGTACTATTGCTGCCATCTGTGGCTATCCTCTTGGCTTAAACAGGGATTTTCATGGAATCATGGACTTCTAGAATGATTTGGGTTGGAAGGGATTTCAAAGCTCATCTTGTTCTGACCCTTGCCATGGGCGGGAACACCTTCCACTGTCCCAGGTTGTTTCAAGCCCTGTCTAACTTGGCCTCCATCCCTTTTAAACATGGAATTTTCTTCCTTTTATTCTGTTTTTTTTTTTTCCTGTGATGTTCTGAAGAAGCAGAATCTGAAATATTATTCACTCCACACTGTATCAGTGTCTGTTCTTCTGTGTTTTCTGTTAACTTCTTATCTGAAAAGAATATACTAAGGAATGCTTCTAAAAGAGTGTAGCACAAGTTACT
>WBND01001060.1:175460-189355 GCA_013398595.1 Tychaedon coryphoeus | reverse complement strand
ATCTGCTAGGCAGGAATTTGGGAATGAATCTAATACTGTGTGATTGGGAGGGGCTGCTTCTTATCCCCTTGAAATGAATGTATCAAGGGCCCAGATGTGATAAACATAAGAGGTTTTGTCCTTTCCTCTGACTTTGTACACCAATAATGCTGAGTCTGCAGCATCTCTGTTTCAGTTTTCGTGTTTTTCTTAGTTTTTTTTCAGTGCTGTATTACAGTCCTATGAGCAGTGGCAAGGGCATAAGGACTAATGGACTTTCTGGAGAGGGATAAGAGGAGTCTTTGAATCCTCTTCTGATGCTCCTTCTCCTCTAATCAGTATTTGGGCATGTAGCTGGTCATCTGGTTTCACCAATGCTGCTGTAATTAGGAACAGGAATTTCAAATGCAGTAGTTTTGTATTGGAGTTAATTCTTTTTAGTGCTGTAAGTGTAAAAATGACTCTGCATTTGAGGCCCAATCATCGAAGTGTGATAAGCAGTGTGATAATGAGATTTTTTTTCAGCAACCTTTGGGGACATTACATTGGTTTTATACATTATGCCTTATTACTGGAGCTGTACATGCACAATGCGCAATTGTAGAATGAGAGAATGGTTTTGCTGGAAGGACCTTAAAGACTTGAGTTCCAACCCCCTGCCATGGGCAGGGACACCTTCCACTGTCCCAGGCTGCTCCAAGCCCTGTCCAGCCTGGCCCTGGGCACTGCCAGGGATCCAGGGGCAGCCCCAGCTGCTCTGGGCACCCTGTGCCAGGGCCTGCCCACCCTCACAGGGACGGATTTTGTTCCAATATCTAATCTAAACCTACTCTCTACAATAGCGTTGTTTATTAAAATATGACCAAACCTGTTGTTTGTTGTTTTTTTTTTTCTCTGCAGCTGGGCTCTGGACAGTGTTCACGCTGGGTGGGGTGGGCAGCAAAGCGTCGGCGCAGCTGGAGCAGTGCTCCCCTCTGGCCAGCCAGAGCCTGCTGCTGCTGCTGGTCCTGGCCAACCTGACTGATGCTCCAGACACCCCGAACCCCTACAGGCAAGCCATCATGTCCTTCAAAAACACACAAGGTTTGTGTCTGTTCTTACTTCTGAGCCTGAACTGATGCAATGGAGTTTTAAGATGCTGTGATTGCCTAGAGGTTCTCTTTCCAAGATTTGGTGTCCTTCCAGGACACCCATGGAAGAGCAGTAATAATACTTTTTTATCTGGGAGTTTTGAGGTGGAGTTCCTCAGCTGCTGAACTTAATGGTGGGGACAGTGGGAGGATACTTTATCCTTCTGACTTGAGAAATACTAGAAAGTTTCATAATCCTGGTCCTGTTTACTTCCTGGGCTAGAAATTCTTGAAGGTTTCTGCTGACCTTGATGATTCTATGACTCTATAATTTATTAAAATATACACAAAACTAACCTATAAATAGATTGATTATCCAAGAGTATGCAGGAGTTCCCTAAAAATTTGTAGCACTTTTTGTCCTGGAGTCATGGTCCTTAGAGAGAAGGTAAATAATTAAATTGCTGCCTGGGTTTGCTGTCTGTATTCTTGTATTTCAAATGTAAGAAAAAAATGTTTACCAAAAACACTTTCATGAGTTTTGTGTGTATTGTAGGTTTCAGAGTTGTTTTGGTGCTTGTCTGCATTTTCAGAAGGCAGGTTCCAGTCTGTGTGCTAGGTTGCTGCAGGTGCCATGTGGCACTGACTTGCAGAGGGTCTTATTTGGGACATGGGAATGCCCTGACATGACTTGTGCTATCTAGATAGCTCAGTATGCAGCCTGTGCCTTTCACAGACTCATGGAATCATTTTGGTTGGAAAAGCCCTCCAAGTCCAACCATTCCCCCAGCACTGACCAGGCCACCAATCCCTGTCCCCAAGTGCCACAGCCACACAGCTTTGAAATCCCTGCAGGGGTAGGGACTCCACCATTTTCCACGTGTACTTTATCCATGCTTAGATCTCTGAGTCTGAGCCATGTGGTTTTACCATTCATTGGCTTTGTGCAAGTTGGCACCGTGCACAGAGCTCAGGAACTGTGTGACAACCTGTGAAGCCACAGTAATATCCTGAGTTATGCACTTTCTTCTGGGGAGTTTTTGTATTCCTTTATCCATTAAGTTTTAACCAGGTTGAGCTCTAAATTAATTCACCATTACCTAGGAAAATTTATTGGGTTATGAAGGTGGAGGATTGTTCTTATAAGAAGAATTCTGAGTCCTAACATGCTTCATTGATTTATTGGATACCATTTACAGGTGGTTGAGATCAAATTGTTGATAAAGTTTTTGTTTTGTTCTGTCTTTAAACTGCAAGCTTCCTTTAATGTTGCATTTTGTTTTACTTTGTTTCATGCCAAGAGTAGCCGTTAGTATATTTCATTGAAGTGCGCTATACATTTATCATTATAAAATTTTGCAAGAACTTATTTTGTGTCAAATGTAGCATGAAAAGCTGTATTTTCTCTACATGTGTATGTTGATAGAATGACTTATTGTTTCCCAGAAATTTGTTCCCGCTAGCAATACTCATAATTGAGCTTAAATTTGATTTCTGTGAACATTCTAAAGGGTTTGCAAGAGGAAAGTAATGTGAAAAAAAACAGGCTGTTTGTTGTCATAATATATACTATAAAAGGAAAATTGGCATTTTTTTAAAAATAATTTCTGTAATTTAATTGGGACAAAACTAGGAGAATTCAGGATAGGAGGGTTTTTTTGTACATGGTCTAGAATAGTTCAATTTTTCTGTTTATCAATTTAATGTTCTGCAGAATAATACAGGATATGCTGGTGTTGCTGGTAAGTTTCTTTAATTCTGGTTAGATTTTTATTTTACTGACTTTTTAGTATCCTTTAATAAAACTGATAGTGAAATGCTATAAATCCCAGTGGTGCAGCTTAAACATCCACAGAAGTGAAGCTGCAAAGCCAAGGGGAGCTTCTCAGCTAATGACCTGTGGACCAAGGGCTGAATGGTTCTGATTTTGCTGTCTACATCCAGGTTTTCTCTCCTGAAGGGGAATTACTGGCCAAAGCAGGGAGGTTTTAAACCAGCTGGTGCATAGTCACAGTTGAGGTCAGCACTTGAGGAAGGCCAGGTTGGAGTCTCTCCTGCACCCCTGGGTGCATGGTTTTGGGACAGGCAGGGTCTCCATCGCCACGGGGCTGTGTCTCTGCGTGGTTCCCAGCTCCTGCAGGCAGGAGTCCTGTTTGCTCCAGGGCCTCCTGCTGCCTCCAGCTCAATGGCTGGAGCTGTCCCCCCCTTGCCCTGGCCAAGAGGAGTGGTGGCTCCCCAGCACGCTGTCTGCTGGGCCCCACAAAACCAATGGCAGCCAGGGCTCCTGCAGGGCTCCTGCAGCAATTCCAAGCTCTTTTTCCATCCAAAGTGGGTGGAAATGTTGTACAAAATACGTGACGACTGCCATGCTCTTCTGTGCTGAAAGCTACTTAGCAAACTTCAGTAAGAATATGGGCTTACAATCATAGAACCACAGTGTGGTTTGGGTTGGAAGGGACCTTCAAGATCACCCTGTTTCAACTCTCCTGCTGTGGGCAGGGACATCTTCCACTGTCACAGATTGCTCCAAGCCCCATCCAACCTGTCCTTGGACACTGCCAGGGATGGGGGAGCCATCACTTAGCTGGGTACCCTGTGCCTGGGCCTCACCACCTTCACAGGGAAGAATTTCTGTCTGATCTCTCATCTAAATGTCTTCTCTTTCATTTTAAAACCCTTCCCTCTTGTCCTATGGCTATTTGCCCATATAAAAATTCTCTCAACTCTCCATCTTCTTCAAAAGCCCCCTCTAAGTACTAGCCTTTTCTGTTTCCACAGGGAGTTTCTAGACCTTAGAGATCTGTGCAGATAGATGTTTTTATTGAAGCTGGTAAAGGTTCTGTGAACAGAAATCTGTTTTATTTTTGCTTCCAGCCCTGGCACAGAGTATATTGTGATTCTGAACAAACTCCTATTACTTTGAGGGATGTCAGACAATGTGATGTGATGTTTTGCATCACTTAACTCAGCAAACTCCCCACCACACACCTCTAAAATCTTGACACCTATGTTTCAGTGAGATATCACAGTAATCTTGACCTATGCCCATCCACCCTTCATGCAAAGAAAGAGATGGATGGGAAATACTCCACCTTAATGCCAGAGAACTAAACCTGTAAGTTTGATGTGCAGGGATTGGAAGATAAGCGTTGATATATTGGTTCCAGCAAAGACCTTGTGGCTGCCCCCCTTCCAGCAGCTCCTGGGATCACATTCCTTCTTAGCAGTGGAAGCCATATGGAGGGACAAAATTATTTTATGAAAAAAGGTGAATGTTTTGTGCAGGTACTGGGCTCATATGGGAGAACAACCTCAGCTTTTTGGCACAACTGAAGCTTTATGAGACTCTATTATGGTTTATGACCACTGGTGATAAGAGTCACAGGTGATTTTTGTTTCCTCCTTTATGTGGTGTATTAAATATTTCCCCCAGAGGTTTTATAAAATTAACAAATAACTAAATGATAAATGTATTTGTTAAAGATTTTCTTTTCTTTCTTTATTTCAGATAACACTGCTTTTTCGTCATCAAATCCACACGCTTTCCAGATTAACTTTAACAGTTTATACACAGCTTTATGTGAGCAGCAGAAATCTGATCAAGCCACTCTTCTCTTATACATGCTTCTGCATCAGAACAGCAACGTGCGGACCTACGTGTTGGCACGGACAGACATAGAAAATCTGGTGAGTCTTGCTCTGCCTCCTGTATTCTCACCATGAGAGATTGGCTCTGCAAGCTTGGGTGTCACCAGCTGCCAGTGGCCACTGTTCTGCAGTGGGAGCAGCAGGTTCTGGATCACTCATTCCACCAGTTCTAGCTCATTTGCTCATTTTTGTTATGTCATCTCAGGAGTGTAGTGCTAGCACGTCACTGCAGTCAAGGGTGGTAATGGTAAAGCCACAAGATCATCTTGGGTTCCCTCTATATGCCACTATAATGACCCAGGTCAAAACTCCCCCACTTCTGATCATGGTGTAGAGAAACTGGTAGCAGATATAATTCTATTCATTGTTTTATTTATCTTTTTCAGATATCTAGACCAAAAAGTTGCACAATCTTACTCTGTGCTTTCAGGAGTGATAGTTAACAAAATGAGCTGTAGCTGGACTAACATGCCAAATGTCTTACAGAGTTGACCTAAGACTGAAACTCCTCAAGGAGCAGCTCAAAGATTTTATAGAAATACAACTGTAGTGCCTTTTTAGCTGCCTAAATAGGATTGTGGTTAATGGCCAATATAACAGACACCTGGTATGGTTTTTGTAGGTTATAAATTAGCTTATGCTCCCCACTTTAGTAATGTCACAAACCACTTTAACAAATCTTACTTATTAAAAAGCATTCCTTTAATAAGATAATGGCTGTCTAGGGGAATTGGTAACAGAATAGAGGACCCTTTCCATTTTAATATTTGAAATCTTGCCAGGTAATTAGATCCCTTGCCTGTTTGATGGCAGATATGGAGTGAGTTTGGTTTCATTCCAAGTTCTAGCAGATGTATTGCTAAAATGGGAGTTGATAGACGCCACTGTTGGCAAACTGGGATGAGATGGTTGATGCTGAACTGATTCAAGACTGAACTCCTGTGTCCACTGCAGATTATGTAGGCAAGGCTGAGTCATTTTGCATGAATTCCGTGAACAAATGGTTATGTATAATTTTTGGGGCTGCTAGTATGTGATATGACAAGATGACAGCTGCTAACCATAACAATTTGCTGTATCTTTAGAATCATAGAATAGAATCCCAGAATGGTTTGGGTTGGTAGAGGCTTTAAAGCCGCTCTTGTTGCAACCCCTTGCATGTGCAGGGATGCCTTCCACTATCCTAGGTTGCTCTAGACAACTAAATATCAGGTGTATGCATTGTTTTTTAATTATGGTGTCTGATACACTGTAAAGCTTCCAGAAAAACAGTGCAGTACATCTGTCAAAACAAGTCAAGATGCAGGTACTCAGATGCTCTGCAGTGTAGGATATTTTCATATATTATCACCTAAAAAAGAATAGTCAGAAAATCTCAGAAATTACCAGCTACTTTAAACACTTCACGAGGAAAGATTAAAAAATTCAGAAAAAAGCATCACTGGAAAGTCAACAGTATGTTTTTCTGGGTATTTTGATTTTTTTCAATACTAACATTTGAAATTGTTGTTATTTTGATCTTCATGCTTCTGCTTTGTGATCTCTAATGACAACTTACTGACATCTTTGTCCAATCTTCTTGTTTTTATTGGGCCAGTGGATAAGGATAAGCAGCAACCAAGAGCAGTTTTAATTGCTCGGTAAGGCAGGCTGAGCCCGACTCAAAAAGAATTAGGTGGACTGGGAGGGCTACTGGACAAAGAAATCATGACCTCCTAACTACAGTCCTGTGGTGAAAGTGGGTAATTCAGCCTTAGACTTGAAAACTAGATAAAGGGACTTGTGTACTGAAGCTGGCTATCCTTCCCTGTATGGCAAGAGTGATGCTGATGCACTGTGTACTGTTCTGGTGTTGTACTTCCAGACTTCATAAAACAGTTACAGACTATTGAGAAATGGATCAGTGGTGAGAAACATGGGAGGTTTTTTTTGCTTTAAAATTAACAATAACGCTGTGAGAGGCCTAGGAAGCTAACTCTAGCTGGTCAGAGAAGAGCTCGGGGAGCATCAGGATGTTTATGTCTTTATAATGGGGAATCCTTGAAAAAACAGGAATCTCCACTTGCTGAGAGGGATGGGAAAAACTAAAGCCTGGAGATTGATTCCTAGCATCTAGAAATATGGGAGAAAAACAATAAGGTCATTAATTCAGAGGCAAAATGATCTTTGAATGAGGGTGGAGCACTTTTTGGAGGCATGTAATGTAAATCAGTGGCTCTTTGTACAGAGGCAGTTGGATGGATGAAGTATAAGGTGTATAGGTGTTGTGTGAGAGAGCATGTGCACAGGCAGCTTAGAACTCATCCTAAACTTTAGGGGGTTTTGCAGTTTTCTCCTGTTTCACTGCATTCAGTGCATCCAATATGTTGTGTTTTCCCCTATTTTTATTTGTCTCTCTTTCTATGCCTAGGAAGCATCACCAGAAGGTGCTCTGTAACATTTCATAAGGATTTTTGAAATGTGTCTCTGCTCTTTTTCAACTTAGTTTAACTTGTAAATTAAAACAGTTTGTTTTTCTTAGCTGATATGACAGATATTGTCTCAGCTCACTTCCTCATTTGTATGAATCTCCCTCTGCCAGTTATAGTTAAATATCTCTACCTTCTTTGTTGGGCTTTGTATTTTATTCTTAATAAAGAACCTTTTTTGCTCTTATTATAATTCTGCTTAGCAAAATGAATAGCATCTTTGTATGTCCTTCTTGACTTCGTTTTAAAAAATAACTGGATTAAATATCTGATTCTAGAGAATCTTCTGTTAGAGAAGTTTATATTTGGCTGTGCTTTTCAAAGTGCTTGCAGGGATCCTACAGAGGGTGGTGGGACAGGTGAAATAGAGGGCAGTTAGTACATATTTTGATAAGCATAGTGTTCTAGTCTGTGGATGGGAGACTGTTGAGCCTCTTCTGTTTGGAAGAGCAGTTATTGCCAGTATTGCAAGTAAATATACCAGTGAGATTTCTGCATGTAAGAAATGAGCTATTTGATGTGTTTGCTTTGGCTGCTGAGTTTGAGATTTTGTTGCTGCTCAATATGACTGGAATGAAATAACATACATGATGATGTATTTATATCAGCTGATGGTAGAGCAATATTTTTTCCTGTAGCATAAATTTGTCTTAAGCAGATTGCTGCTTGTATTTTGTTGCTACTAAAGACAATCTATTTTTAAACTTTACTGGGGAAACCAACCTTGGACTGGATATAGCACCTGCAATTTTCAGTGTCTGTTTTTACCTGCCACTTGTTTTTGGGATTAAAAGTAACTTTATAATGGTGGCTGTTTCTTGCCAGTTAAAAGCTGCTCCTGAGGGAGGAGTTTTAGTGGTGGTGCAATAGAGTTAGAGTGATGACTGTGAGAAAAGGGTCAGCAATACAAGAGAAGTGGTGGCTGTCTTCTCAATGAAAGGTTGAATAGAACCATTGTGTAAGAAGATAGGTGTAAAAGTTTTAATGTATGTGTATAGCACAGAAGTGTAGAAATGTATTTCGGTTGAAAGTCTAGATAAATTTTAATATATTTTAAAAATTGACTGAGAGGATTCTTCTCTTTTAGAGGAATCTGTCTCTTCCAGAATCCTCCTGCAGCTCCTCCCAGGCGTCTCCTGCAGTTTCCACCTTTATTTGAGACACCTGACATCCCAGGCAGGAGCCCTGGACTCCTTCAGATAAGATCCCTGAAATGTTTTTGCTCTTTATATAGCAGATCTTGCTTCCAAGATTCACTTGAAACTCCTTCCAGGCATCTCCCAGGGTTCTTTGAATTCTTCTAGAGACCTGAGACCCAGGTTTCAGCCCTAGACCTCTCCAAGAAAACTACCTAAAAGTCTTCCTCTTTTGAAGAAAAGGATCTCCTCCAGGTTCTACCCAAGACTCCTCCCAGGCACCTCCCAGAGTATTTCCAATTTTACATTTTCATATGATTAGAGTTTTAATTAAATCTTAAATTGTAAGTTTTTTATAGACATGGTGGTTTGTTAACTAGTTTTTGTTTTGAGAGCAGTAATACTTGTCCTAAAGGTGTGTGTGCACCTCAGCAATCAATATACAAAGGAAAAATATTGTAAGGAGAAAGGATTATGGAAAGTGTAAGAATTGATTTTGGTTTCATCTGGAAATGGCACATAAGAGAGAATTGTTATTTGCCTCCCTGAGTTTTGTCTGGTGTGTAGATAGCACAAAGCCTGAAAGAAGAGTGAAAAAGGAAATGTGGCCAAAGGAGTGGAGGTTTTGGAAGCAAGAGAGGTTTGTTTGGGGCAGCAGGACTGATTGCCATGATCTGGAGTGCCAGACTACTCTTCAGTAGCAAGTATGGGGCTTTAGTAACAGCACTTTCACATTTTGGCTTGTAGAGGAATGGCTGCAGTATCTCAATATCAGGTATTTTTAAATGTAGTTTGTAGCAGCACACGTGTAGGACTTGGAGCACTTGAGAACATGAATGGACTTTTTCAGTTACAATTAGTATTAATGTGTGTAGACAGAGGAGATATTTTGGGCTGTTCTGAAGGAGTATGTTTTGCCAGAGTGGTTTGTATGGTTTAACACAACCAGACTGAATCACAATTATCTTTAAAGGTCCCTTCCAACCCAAACCTTTCTGTGCTTCCATCTGGGATCTGTCTAGAAAACTAAGAAGTTGTTCAGTGGCTACCTTCAGCAAGGCTTTTGTTGTTCTCCCTGCAAAGTCCAGACTTGTAAATTACAGAGCTTTTACACTGCAAAGCTACATGCCAGTGTTGGGGATGGAAACAATTTAAATGGTGGACTAAAGCAGTGATGTTTCTCTCTCTTTCTCCCATCCAAGGAAAAGGACAAATCTTTTTTTGTCTATATGCTAATTAGAAGTTATAGGGAAAACCTGGTCTTCACTCAAGACTGATATGCAGAAAACACAGAGATGGTACTGTAGTTTCCACTGGGGGGAGAGGTTTCTGAGAGATCCTTTGCAAAAGCAATGAAAGGATGTTTTAATATTTTTAAAATACTTTTATTTCAATATTTATTTAATATTAATAAAAATACTGCTCTAAGTATATTCTCCTTCTGCTTCTGCTGTCATTGTGTCTTGACCCTGACCAAAGCACGTGTCAAAAGGTTTTGTGGCCTGCAGCATTTAGATCAATCTCGTTTCACTCTGATAGGAACTGGTTTAGGATGTCCCAACTGTTTCGGGGATGGTTGATTGTGAGAGAACATTTTGGTAACTTCAGAGGCTTGTGAAGCACTTGGTGTCCTGGCTGCTCACCAGAATAGGTTTCACATGATTCATCCAGCTGCATTTGGCCTGTTTTGAAAAACAGCAAGTTTTTAGGTGTCTAGAAGCTTCTTGGAACTGAGGGCTTTCTCCAGTTCCTTTTTCCAGGGCTTTTTGTGATTTCAGCCTATTTCTGCAGCCCAGGGAAGCCACGTTGTACTGAGCCAGTAGAAAGCTAATTTTCATTTGGTAGAGAGACAAAGTTTGCATCTGGATTAACTTTAGGCTAGTACTCAGGTATGCTTGCTGTTGCAATGAAATCTCATTTTCGTTATTATTGCAAGGCTTTGGCTTAAGCTGTTCATCCTGGTGGAAATGTTGCAAGACCTTGGGCTGAACTCTAATCATAATGATCAGTCAGTTCTCTTTGGCTGCATATTATCTAAAATTGGAAAAACAGGCCTCTTCTAGTCTTAACCCAACCCAAACTGTTTTTTCTGGTATTATCTTCACACACCAAAATGGGATTTAACTTTCATGTCTCAAAATGCCTCTGTTCACCTCAGCTTTGATGTACTTTATGAGGAAAGGTTTTTCACAACAGGCTTGTGGTAGCACAGATGGGTGGACACAACTGTTTTCCTGCTTGGAGTGGTGAAAATCTTATTTAACAATTCTCTTTTCCCTGTAATGTAGAGAGGGAGACTGAAGCATTTGGAGATTATGGTAACTGGTATGGCTGGGAATCTCATTTATCAGGGATTGAAATTCCATTTCTGACCACAAGAAAGCACTTGTTTAGACTCTTGTGAGACTGAGAAATGAAGCAGATGGAAGGTGTTTGGACGCTGTATGTCACTGCTCAGGGGTGGTTGTTTCAAGAGGGAGGAATTGGTATGAATTGTCAAGGGCAGGGCAATACATGGGACCTTTAGAGCCTCCTCTGTTTAGTGTCTGAGGTAGTTGAAGACTAAACTAATACACAGATTTTTCCTTCCATAAAGGTTCTGCCAATTCTTGAAATTTTGTATCACGTTGAAGAAAGGAATTCGCACCATGTTTACATGGCTCTTATCATTTTGCTGATCCTTACAGAGGATGATGGCTTCAACCGATCCATTCACGAAGTGGTGAGTTGCTGTTTTGGTAAATAATCCTTCAGCTCTAAAAATAATCTAAATATTTACTTCTAAGATACATCAGCTAGTCTGTTCCCTCAACAGAGGCTGTATAAGCTCATCCAAATTTCATGGCATATACATCTTCCTTTTGTAAGGAGAAGGAAACCTGAAGACTGATTTCAAAACTTTTTCCCAAGTAAAATGAACAAACACACTCCCTCCTGTAGAGAAACTGCTGCAAAGATCTCTTTTTCTGCCTTTTTTGGTGTTCCCTGTTACAAATTAGCCTAGTAATAGCTGGGCAGGCTGCCTCAAAGGTGCTGAATGTTTGCCATGGAAGTGGAGGGCCTGGAAGAGAGGAAAAAAAACAGGAAACCTTTTTTATTTCTCTTGAAAAACTTTGCTTAACTAGTTTGATGCAGCCTTTAGCTGGAGTTGTATTTTCCATACTAAATGTTACTTCCTTACTTGGCACTTCTTTTTCTGTCTCTCTGTTAGATTAATTTCTATTTCATGTTGTCCATATAACAGCATCCAAATTTTTACTAGCTTTGATGGACCTTGACCATCTGTGCAGGAGAATACCTCGGACAATTATGTCCTAGTTTCCCACCTTCTAAAACTATGGTACTACATGAGATATTTGCACTTATTAATTTAATTTTTTGACTGGGATACAGAAATTCTCTTTTGGGGAAATTACTATCTTTGTGAAATTATTGTCTTTTGTGAAATGGTTGAAATGCAAAATGCTGAAAGCAAGTTTCAAGGTTCCTAAATAGAATTCTCTCCCAGGTGAATTTCCTGCCTATTTTGGAGGGAGCTGGCATTTTTTCTTGGTGCCAAGCTGTAGAGATTTACAATATTTTTTCTCTGGAATTTCAGATTGTTTAGTAGCTCTGTGTGTAGAAAGCAGGAAGAGATTATTTAAGTGCAATTTCCTGGGAATATCTTTTTGAAAGCAGCTTTTAGGAGCACCTATAGCAACCATGCAGATGACTGAAATATTTTCTTGAAGCTTTTTCCTGCCTTAAACTTTATGTGCCTTAAACCTGTACATGGGCACCAGAGGTGTACATGTGTCGTGTGTATTTTTGGGTTTCATGTCACTGAGTCATTTATCCTCTCTCATAAATTTGGCTTGTTGAGAGTTGGAATTCAGCAGACAAGGTGTCATTCCTGCGTCAGTCTCTTCCCCTACCACTCTTCTTTCATTTCAGAGGCTTTACACACGGTCATTCAATAAATTCCTTACTGAATGAGTAAAAGTGGAAGATTTCCCTAAAATACCTTAATGAGGATCCAGCTGTGGGATGGAAACATAAATCAAGTTTTCTTGTCCGGTTTATCCTGCCTTTTAGCTAACTCTGCCAACAGAGTTGTAGTGTTTGCTTGCAATGTGGATATTGGTTTACTACTTCTATCTTGATAGAAACACGAACCCCACCTTGTTCCTTTTACCCTGCACTAATCTTTTTTTCAGTCATGCCTTTGCTTCTTCCATTTTCTTCACCATTTTTTGATTTTACTTGTGTTGCTCACTAACTGCTTCTTTCTTTTCCTCTGTGGTTGTGTTTTCCTGCTCTGTAGTGCCTGGTGCCATTTGTTAATAGTGCCGTGTGGCCAGAGTTTTGCTGGATTTGGTTCTTAGGTGGATAATGAGAGGTGGCTGTAAAGTGCATGAGCCTGCAGGCCTTCTCCTGCACATTCCTATGGATCCCAAGGAGGGAAATAAGTGTAAGGGAAAAAAAGTTTCGAAGTCGTACTTATAAATCCCTTCCCCTCACCCATGTCTTTGGATTAATTAAATTGATGTTTTCAGGTATGAATGAGCAAGTTATTCTTCAAAAATTCTAGTATTAAGTATGAAATTAGTCTCATACTTTCTTAAATATTGACTCCGCATCTCCTAAAGCCTAAGAGGGTATTATAGGTTTGGAAAATGATGGGAGTCAGAAAATCTGTGTATGCCCTTCTGTAAAATGTAATCATCTAGCATGAGTTTTATAAACCTCGTATATGCAAATACATATCAAATTTTAGCAATTACAGCAGGATTATTTTTTTCCTCCATCACTTGGGTAAAAGATGAAAAAAAAGATGTGCTATCTTTTAGATCAACCTGTTTTTCTCTCTGCTGTGTGTTCTGTGTACTGTTCTTATAAGAACTATGACTGTGCAGTTCATTTATGGGCTATTTTCCTTTGTGGCATTTAACCCACATTTATTTATTGATTTTTAGGATTAATTTTAGTAAGCAAAGTTTTATAAATCTGGTGATTATGCCAACTGCTAAGGAGCTCAGGAAACCACAGAAACTCTTTTTGACTGCTGTAGGATGCTGAAGTATTTTTTATTTAAAATGAATGTGGTCTTAACTGCCTGGAAAATATGATCAAAATCATAGGTCCTGTTCCTGCAATTGGTTTAATGCACTTGGGTCACAGTAACCACATAGAACTCAATTTCTTTCACTAATAATAACAATAATTATAATAGTAGAATAAACAAGTAAATGTTAGAATTCCCCAGAGGCCCAAGTATTTGTGATCTTTTGTCTCTGATTTATGAAATTCTAAATAAAATTACATCAGACATCAAAATAACATCATATTTTATGTGGCAGTAACCTTATTGTGCTACTGTAGCACTTTATTCTGTAGTAAATGGTGATAGACTGTAAATCACAATTTAACTGTGTTTATTTTTAATGTGCTAAAAAATATCTCAGGAGCAAAGTTGTGGGAAACTGAGAATCTCACTGCTTGGTATATGTAGAACTGAGCTCCTGCTCTTTGCATCTGCAGTTTGTGCTCCTTGAGTTGGAACTGTCCAAGAGCCTTGTATTCAAACGAGTAATCAATCAATCAAAACATTTTAA
>WBND01001060.1:158101-171873 GCA_013398595.1 Tychaedon coryphoeus | reverse complement strand
CCAAACTGGCCTTGGACACTCCCAAGGATCCAGGGGTAGCCACAGCTGCTCTGGGCACCCTGTGCCTCCCCACCTTCAGAGCCAGGAATTCCTTCCCAATATCCCATCCATCCCTGCCCTCTGGCACTGGAAGCCATTCCCTGTGTCCTGTCTGTCCAGTCCCTCTCCAGCTCTCTTGCAGTTTCTCTTCTCTCTCCAAAGTTGTACAGAGCAATAGCTTTGTGTGCAGTAGCCCTTGTTAAACATATTTACGTTTTGACCGAGAGTAACCCTGAATTTATAGAGGATCTTTTCCATGTTTTTAGGAGAGTTCCTGTTGAGTCATTTTTACCAGTGCTTCAAGGCAGGGTGTTCGGCACACGTGTTTCCTCCATGTAGGTTGGCTGAGTACAAGGAAAGAGTGGATGGATTCTCCTTCTGCAGTAAACCTGGAAATGGTGGTTAACTTCATCCACCCTGATAGTGAAGGGCAGTGAAAGATAAGAAGCTCTTAATCTACCTCATGACTTCATCTAAGTATTAGAGGAAGAGACTTCATCATTTTCAAGGGAAAGGCTTCAGTGTGAAGGCACACTGCTGATCTGCCCCTGACCTTCTGTGTGTGTGCTCTGGCTCATCAGTCAGAGCTCCTGTGTGCTTCCTCTTGCCCAGCCAGCAATGAGGGAAAATGGCAGAACGTTGGCAGAATTATTCAGGAGTCTTGGGTGTAAATTGAGACTTTATAAAGTGTAGAGGGTAAAATCAAAATGAATATATGAGTGTGGTGGCATAGGGCATAGAAATTAGCAAAGTGCCAAATGTAATCATCTTTCTACACTTGGTGTGTTTCCATATGACTTAAAGTTGATGAGATCTACAAGGTGATAATGCTGCAGAGATCTGACTTTTTTGTTAGTTTTGTTTTAATTATGCTTTGGAGTACAAAAATAAAGCCACATTTGAGACTGGAAACTAATTTTTATGTCTTAAAAAATGTTGAGGTTCCAGACAGCTTCCTATGTTCTTGTTCAGACATAGATGCTGAAGAACCTTGTTCTTTTATTTTTTTCTTTTGCAGATACTGAAAAACATCACTTGGTATGCTGAGCGTGTCCTAACAGAGATCTCACTTGGGAGTCTTCTGATACTGGTTGTGATAAGAACCATCCAGTACAACATGACACGGACAAGGGTAAGAGCTACGTGGAGCACTTGCAAATTCCAAACCTGAGCTTTAATTCAGTTTCAAACAGGAGATGGAATTTTATTAATTCTGTTGCAATCAGTTGGCATCTGGTTTTGGCATTGGTTTTTGCAGGAGGGAAGAAAATAGACCCGCTGTGTTAACTAAGTGTTTGTGAACTTGTAACACAATTTCTGTGTTGTCTTCCAGTTCATTGAGTATGGTTCTCTAAAGACCTTCATTCAGGCATCAAGCTCATCTTCAGTTGAGAAGAAAGAGTTCCTTAGTTTCATGAGACGAAATTATTCCTTACAGGCTGTTTGCCTCTCTGAATGGCATAAAAGTGGGAAGGAATTTCTGGACTATTTATTGTTAGTTTTTTTAGGAAGCACGGAAGGGACTGGGCCAGAAGACCTTTTTGAGCTCTGGCAAAGCAAAACTGCTTTAACTTCACAGCCTTATAGCCTAGATTGATTTGGTGCATTTTTCAAGCGTTTGATTTTTTACCTTTTTTGCAAACACAAACGTAGTATCATGCACTTCTGATTCTTTTCAACAATTAAAGGCACAAACAGTATTGCATTAAACAGTAGCCAAAATATTAAATATATTTTAAACTGGAAAAATTAAGGATTTTACTTTTATAATAAAAAGAACTGGAAGGAACAAGAACAGATTTGGCATATATTTGTAGTATTTAGAATCTGTTAGGTAAATTAATATTTTAGACTTGCATGGGGAAATTAATCCCTTTTGAATCGGATATGTGGACAAATTTCATTCTGTGAGAGCCCTTGACTTTGAAAGGGTCATCAGATAAATGCTTATCTGGTCGAATGGTTTCAGGGATGCTGAAATGAGGACCAGTGCTCTGAAGTATGGTGTGGTTGTAGTTGTGGGGTATATGGAATGGTGTGAAAAAATCAATAGACGATGAGTTATGAAGTAGAAAGTTTTAGGATGAGATTGCAAGAGAGAGAGAAAGGAAGGTGAAGAGGAGGAAAATGTCTTTGTGTATACGTTACAGCTGTGGTGCAGTTGTAAATGAACATTGAAAGACAAATACAAACATGTCTATACGTATATGTATGTATACACTCTGAAATCTGTATGGAATCACTCTTTTATAAGCCTGATATTTTAAGAAAACCTGTTCAAACATCACCAAGTATATACGCTCTGCATTTCTGCCTGTGCTTTTAAAACAACATCTATTACTCAGTCTTTTGAATGATTCCTGCAAGAGGTGTCAGTGCATATCCAACAAACAGTTTGATGTGTTGGTTTTTTATCTTTCCATTTCTCTCTGACAGGACAAATACCTTCATACAAATTGTCTGGCAGCCTTAGCAAATATGTCAGCACAGTTCCGCTCGCTTCATCAGTATGCTGCTCAGAGGATCATCAGGTAAATATAAAGACTCTGCTGGAAAATCATCTTTACTGAAACTCAGGAGTAGAGAAGCTTGAATTTTGTATGCTGATAGAGAAACATTAGATACCAATGAACTAAACAGCAGAAATGATAACTGAGTAACTAAATAATCCCAGAATAAATATAACTTGCTTTATATTTGAACCTGCTCTGAATGGACAGAAAAAATAGTAGTTTCTCTGTCTGAGAAACTTCTGCCTTTTGATCCTCTTAACAGAAAAGCTCAGTAACTGTCTTCAAAACAGAAAGTTTTCAGGGGTTTGTGTGAATTAAAAATTCAGTTTCAATATTCAGTTATTATAAAAATGCACTGAGTGGTAGTTCTCAAGTACTGTACAGCATGGACTTTCAATTTATTTCTTCCTGCATATTTGGCAAATGGTCTATTTTTAAAATCAGATATAATTAAATGATCATTTTGTAACAGTACCATGCAAATATGGACAATAATGCCTAGATCTGTGCATTTCAAATGATAAAATTTGTTATCCAGTATAGTAGCCAGTAGTCAATATCTGCTCTGGTTCTAAAACAAAGCCAGAACTTTGAAGAAGCAGATATTGAGGCTGGTCCTTCCCATTGTGTTTCTGTGCTGCAGAGCACATTGTAAAGGCAGGTAACCCTGCGCCAGGCATCCTTCTCATCTTGGCAGCCAGCCCTGCTCCACGCTCCAAGGGAAACTGGGAAGGTCCTTTTTAATGTGATCTGGAATAAATTGTTACAGGGCTTGTCAGGTACAGACTGCATGCCAAAAATAATAATTGTGTACCTGTACACTTTGTCAAGGACTGGGTTAACATGACATACAGCTTGTTCTTAAGAGTTTAATTCTCTCCAAGACACTTCTCCTTTGAAAATGGTTGGTGGTAAAAGTAGGACAGGTTACCAGAATGAATGCATTGTGTTGGTGCCTTTCACCTGCCTGATACTTGCCCTCTTTTCATACCCTTGGCAAAACTAAAGAGGGTTCAGAGTTTGAAGTGGAGTTATTTTCCCCTTACTTGCCACAGACATTGTCTTAGATATTTGCTGTGCTCATTTCTCAAATCATAGACATGAAGTCTGAGTTTTCCAAGCATTTGAAATGCTCTGAAGTCAGAGATCCTGGTGCGGTGTGAGATACACTTCTCTGACTCAAAAACTTGGTCTGGTTCTTACTGTGATACTTCATTTGCCACTTCAGAGCTTCTTCCTAGAATCCTGGGTTCTGATGTTGTTCATTTTATTCTACAGCTGTTTCTGCAGCCCAAAGTGAGAAGTGTTCTTCTGGTTATATTTGAGGCAGGAAGCAGTTATCTTGCTAGTCTCAAGACCCAAGAATTTCTCTCACTCATTTCATGCGGCATTTTATCAGGATCCTCTAGTGTTTGGGAGCTGTATTCCTCATGTCTCTCGACCTACATAGTTACGACATGACTTTAACATTGCTGCTTGATTTTTAGCTATGATATTCTTATTGGAGGCAGACAGACTTGTTCTGCTGCTTGACACTGACGTGTGTGGAAAGAAAGCAAAGGGTTGAATGGCAGAAAACAGGGAAAGGAAATTCTGTCAGAGTGGAAGGTCATCGAATCCAGGTTTTGGAGTCCCCATCCCTGGAGGTGTTTAAAAGCCATGTGGCACTTGGGGGCAGGGGTCAGTGGTGGTCTTCGATAGTGCTGGGGGAATGGTTGGACTCGATGATCTTCAAGAGGTTTTCCAACTTAAATGGCTCTATAGTTCTATTCTGTGATTCCATAAATTAGTCTGAAACCTCAGTGCTCTCAGTTTGGAGAGCTGTAGACGTGTTAGTCTGGTAGGACAGCAGAGAGAAGGATGCTGGCTGTCCCAACCATTGGGTGCCAGCAGGGTTAGAGCTGTATTGTTCTGCCTGGAAGTAATGTAAGGGTTGGTAGAGAAAATGGTTAAACTCATCAACTGAAGAAGCAAAAAAATGGCAATAAGATCTGTATTATGTATACTATGACATTTTTACATAGTCCAAAGTTATTCCATGCTATTGCTTTTAAGCTTCTGTCTTCTTGTAGCTAGGCACTCCATATTATTGTAAGTGGAAATTGTAATGAAGGAGGTGACTTTAGATTTGAAACAGAACCAACAAAACAAGAGGAATATTAGGGAAAGAGGATCTTATTCTGGAGTTAGAAAACTGTACATCTGGACAATAGGCAAAAACGACCACCAAGACTGGAATTTAATTTGTCGCTGTGATCACGATTGCTTGTAAATCAAAAGACACTACTTTAAAAATGTATTAAAATCTGTTGTAAAGTATCCTGAGGGACTAGGACATGGGCAGGCTGGAAGGAAGAGCCAGTTCCAGGAGCAGCCTGTGTCCTGTTAGACTTTACTGTATTTTCTTTTCAGGAGCTTTACAGCCCTGGATTCCTTGGCAGGTTTAATCACAATCGAGGAAGTATTTTAACCTGATTTCCTCTCAAAATGCATTAGTTTTGCTATGAAGTTTCAGTTACCAAGAAAAGCAGTGCAAATACACGTATTTCTTAAGGGGCTGGTGTTTGAGTCATATATGGTCCTTTGTTTTTCTACCTTAGGAAGTCTGTTATCCACAGTTATTGAATTTAGCCAGTCGTGGTGGACACAGATTTGTCCCATGATGCCAAAACAGAATATGTATATTTATACTCCTAATCTCCTTTGCCATCAGAATACAAACATCTTAATGACAAAGTGTTTTCTGCGAAGGAAAAACAAAGTTCTACTTTATATTACGTGAAGTATTTCAGGGTATAGATTTCTAAATTAAGTAGCTCTGAAACACTTAAAATCTGCTTAGCAATACAACTGAATAGACAGTCATAATTTAAACCTCACCAGATGCTCTAATGACTCCTTCCTTAATGTGAGAATTAATTCCATTTCCATGCAGGCTTTTTCCTAATCCTATTCTGAGCAGAGACAGCCGGTTGTTTTAAATTCTGAAGACTATTTTCTGTGGAAGAATGAGCTGGGAATATTCAATGTAGTGCGCTTAAGAGCACAGTAAAATACAGCTTTATAATGTTGGGTGATTTGTATCACGTTCCAGCAAAGCATGAAAATTGTCAGAATTGTGTAAATCTATCACAAGCAGCTGCTGGAAGTTAAAAATAGAAGTAATAGATGTTTCCTAGTAAGATCCAGGGTTCACTTATTGTTGGATGTCCTCCCTTGTAGATTACCCTGACATCGAAATCCTTGCATTCTCTGATCCCTGTATGGGCCATTCACTGAAGAGTTGGACTCAATGATCCTTGTGGGTCCCTTTCAGTTCAGAATATTCTGTGATTCTGAGATTCTCTGTGCACTGCTACCTGGGGTTTGTGTTTAATTACTCAGAGCTCTTTTATCAGCAGATTTCTGAGGGTGGTACTACACTGGTAGAGTGCTGCTACTACTTTGTAGTATCTTAAAATTATATTGAAACGTACCTCCATAGTAGTGCAGGTATTCAGTTTGTCATTTAACACTACAAGTCAGTTGGCATTAATTCCTTTAACCTATTTGGAAACAGCTTTTGTTCATGATATCTGGCTTTTCTGCAGCTTGCCAGACTGCTGTAGTATATGGAGCACTTAGGGGGTCTTCCTCAGATCAGCTGTGTCCTGACATCTCTCCATGTCATTCTAATAAAATTAGTGGCAAGGAGAGGACTGATCAGTTCAGGCAAATGCTTTTTCTATACTTTCAAGTGGTGGAATGTTTGCTGTTTCCTAAGCAGGCATATGCCACTAGAGGTTGCCATGCACCTCATTAATTAGATGTGGACTTTTAACATTAAGTGACTTCATGGGGCTAGAAATGCCATCCAGTTTTCCTTTTTTTCTATATTATCACCACAGCTGCTCATATGCAGAGCTGTGTGAGACACTTAGAACTCTACTGGTTGCACTTTTGTTGATTTCTTTGGTAGTCACAGAGGTTTCAGTGAGATTCAGGGAATGACATGAGGGAAGAAGTTTGTGTCAATTCTCCTGATACTGGTAGGAGTTGAGTGGAATTAGAAAAGAATGTGTGCTTTAAAAGAGTACAGATCAGAGACCTGGGCAACTTGCATGCTAAGGGGTGCAGTAGATTGTAGTGTCATCACAGCCCTGCTGTACCTGCTTGGAGAGCAAAGCTGGAGACATATGTACCAGCTGTAAACCTTGTTTTTCTCATTTTTTTAATAAGTTGTGACTAGTGTCCTTAAGCATCAGTGCTTGTAAAGTCTGACTGCACTGCAGTAGCTCGTCATATTTGAGAGGAGGATGAAGCCCTGAATTCCCTTTCTACTCTTCAGTAGTCTTCATCTTTTTGTAGGGTTGATTATGTTTCTTAAGCTACTGTGAAAATTGCTATCCTTGATCATATGTGCTGCTGTATTTGAGAAGTTTCAGTTACCCAACCAAACCATTTATTTGCTTTATGGTTTTCTGTGTTAGTAATTTAATTTCTTTGGTATGGTTTCCTCTTACAGAACTCTAATGGGATTTTCCAGAGTAAAAAATGTTTATGACTGCTGTTTAGGAAAAAGAGTACAGGATGTTACTTTAAACTGTGCTTTTTAAGCCCCTTTTATGCTGAACTAAAAATTGTCTTTAAGTTGTAATTGTCTTTAAGTGTGAGTTTCTACAGGAACATTGTATTGCTACTGAAATGTATTTTATGCAATCCCAGAATAGTTTCAGTGGGAATGAACCCTAAAGCCCATCTCGTTCCACTTTCCATCACATGGACAGGGACATCTTCCACTAGACTGGTTTGCTTGAGACTTTATCCAATGTTTATCTTAACGTAACTGTAAGTAAAATTTTTCCTTATGCCCAGTACAGCCCTGCCCTCTGGCACTGGGAGCCATTGCCTGTGTCCTGTCCCTGCCTGCCTTGTCCCCAGTCCCTGTGCAGCTCTCCTGGAGCCCCTTCAGGCCCTGCCAGGGGCTCTGAGCTCTCCCTGAGCCTTCTCTTGTGCAGGTGAGCAGCCCCAGCTCTGCCAGCCTGGCTCCAGAGCAGAGGGGCTCCAGCCCTGCAGCATCTCCGTGCCCTCCTGTGCCCTGGCTGCAGCAGCTCCACGTCCTTGTGCTGCTGGAGCCCAGGGCTGGGGCAGCTCTGCAGGTGGGGTCTCACCTGAGCACAGGGGCACAGGGGCAGAATCCCCCCTGCCCTGCTGCCCACGCTGGGGCTCAGCCCAGGGCAGGGGGTTCAGGCTGGGGCAGGTCCAGCTCTCACCCACAGCACCCCCAGCTCCTTCTCCCAGGGCTGCTCTTGATCCATTCTCTGCTCATGAAAATTTGTGTGAATTGCTGTGTTTCAACAAAGAAGAAAAATGCTTATAGAGCAGCAAGACCCATATGATCTGATCCATGTATTAGAGGCTACACTGAACTAAAAAATCTGAAATTGTTACTGTGTGAATGTGATTAAATTAAAATTTTCCAATTGCTTAATAATATTATTTAGCAGTGCCAATAATGAGGTGTAATTGTTGGTTCAAAATTCTCTAGGCTGCTCACATAGGAAGATAAACAAATTTGTCTCTCATGCAGCTTTAACCTCTGTGAGCATTCTGGTTTTCCTGCCTTTTTTCTTTGATGTCCACCGTGGTTTTGGGAAGCTCTTTAGCAGGAAGCTTCCTCTTTCATTGGAGAATAGCAGTGGGATAGTTGGGCAAAGAGCTAGTGAGATGGAGTTCTTAAAATCAAAAGTACTTCTTAGGGGAAAAACTTGGAAGCATAATCTAGGTTGCTGCATGGGTGCTTCAGACTTGTTTGCTTTCTAATTTAATTCTCATTTGGAAATGTGGATATAGAACAGAAGTGCTTCTTCTCATACAGGAGTTGTGATTTTTAGATTATAAGATTTGAGATAAGTTGGCATTTCAGACTTCAACTGAGATGTCTGAATTGAGCAAATAGAATTAGGTGAATAGAGTATGCAGTAATTTTGTTAAGCTCGTCATTCTAGCATCTTTCTTACAGCAGGGTAATGAATGGGGTTTAATTAGAGCAGTTTTTCAGATAAAAAAGCTTACTAAAATTGTTCCGGATTTGGGAGTTGAAGCCCTTTGACACTAGGAAACGTTATTTTGAAAAACTCTTTAATTTCAGGAATGTCAGCTTTCAGTAATCAAAAGGCAGGATAACACTACTAAGATGTTCAGTGATTGATTTATAACCTATACAATTATTAACACATCACATGAAAACTGGTTCCACCCTCCTTTATTCCTTCTCCATTGGTCCTGTTGGAACACGGGGTTTATGTTGCTTAGAGCTGCAGAACTCTGGGGATGATTTGGAACACACAGGTTTGCCTGACACCATGCACACCAAGAGCCTGAGCTTGGGTAGGCTGTAAAGGCACTGTAGGAATGATCAATAGACAAGGGTTTTACAATTGGGGTTCAAGTCTTCATCTCTTAATTGGGCCATTAAATTAAATCTCTGTTTACTGATCTCTTAATCATAGCAGAAAAGTGTTCACAATGGCAGGCCCTGGAGAAAAGAGACTGCTCCTGCTCCCACGGCAGCAGACATTGAGAGGCTTCACAGGTTAAATTATAACATAACAAACGATGAAGCTTCTTGGAATTAGTGCCCTGTGGCCAGAGCTGTTAAATACTGAACCCTCTAAGCATCAGCTTTGTACTGCTCAGTAGTGAACCCTCTGAGCATCAGCTTTCCCATTCCTATTTTTAACCAAAAGAAAAGAAGAAAGGACGGAATTGAGGGCAATGAACAGTTTCACTAAAGCAGTGAAATAAGACTCTGCAAATAACATGATGGGAATAGTCAAAAATCTCTGGTTTTTGATAGTGAAACTTAAGTACCTCCAGTCTGAGCCATTCAAGAACAACAGATAATTTTTTTGTCATCTTTTGAATCACATATGGGTTGTGCTAAAAAAATTATTTCAGTGATAGTTACCACAACAGTGTGCCTATTTTCTAAATTTTCTAAATGTGATCTTTAACCTCAGGCTTATGTTAATTTCACTGTCAATGCAGGAAGTCCCACAGCCCTACTCTCCAATTCCAAGCTTGGGGGGGACCTGTTGGTAGGAACAGTGGCTTTTAGTAATTCCTATCCCTGATTATTTTCCTGCAGATATCATGTCACTGAGGTGAACAGGCGAAGAGCATCTTTATGTAAATATGGCTTCAGGTTATTTATCTGCAACTTAACCAGCTAAATTTTCTGTGTTTGCTTTAAAGCAGTAGCTGATGACCTATTCATCCCAACAAACTTACGTTGCCGTAACAATACTTGGACTGGTGAATTTGTTACTTTGAAAAATCTGTATTGATTTTCCTCTCAGTCCTTCACTTGGATGGTATTTACCATGTGCTGTGAGATACAGGTTCTAGCAATAAATCCTCTTCAGAATGGATGGCTGCAGACCTGACTGGTTGACTTTGCCTCAAAAGTAAGAATCAAAATCCTTAGACAATTTAGTGCTTCTTAACTTTGAAATTGTTCAGAAAAGAAAGCATTTATTGTCTAGCCTGGATATAAAATGGCTTCCCACTGCCAGAGGGCAGGGATGGATGGGATATTGGGGAGGAATTGCTGGCTATCAGGGTGAGCAGGCCCTGGCACAGGGTGCCCAGAGCAGCTGTGGCTGCCCCTGGATCCCTGGCAGTGTCCAGGAGCTTGCTTGGAGCAGCCTGGGATAGTGGGAGGTGTCCCTGCCAGGGGGAGGGACAGGAGGCAGGAGGGTGGAACTGGATGATCTTGAAAATGTCTTACAACTCAAGCCGTTCTATGATTCTATGATAAAATGATACTCTCTTTATGAGAAATTGTTTTATAATGAGAGGTTTTTTTTAACCCCTATGCAGAGCAGGAAAAGGGGTAATCCCATTTTTATTAAGCGTTCCAAGTAGAGTGAAAAATTATGTCTTCTCAGAAAAAGATCCTTCATGATATTTTCATGCTCAGGCCATGTTTGGAAGAGGACACTGTGGAAATGGAATATCAAGCAGCTTCAAGCCCCTGAGCCAGAGCTTTGCTTTTCACCTGTGGGCTGCCAGAAGCCAAGGCTGTGTGTGCAGTAGGACACATTGTTTGTCACCCGGTGAAACCTTGGGCAGCTTTGCTGTCTCTTCCCCGAGCTGTGCAGAGGCACTGGCTCCCTACTCTGTGTGCAGTGCTTTTTATACCCCTCATTCTCTGCTCTGTCACTGTTACTCCTCAAACCTGCAGAGGGTCTCGAATCCCTGGGGTGCCTTTTATTGGGAGACAGAAGTGATTTGTAAAGATCTGATAGCGTTAAATAAAAGAAACATATGCTGGCCTTATTAGTAGCTTGTTGACCTAGATTAGCTGTGGGGAAGCTTATAAGCTGATCAGCCATTCCAAAATTGGGAGGTGTCATTCCAATTAGTAGGAAAGGCTGTGACAAAAGGGAAGACAACAATTGTTCTGACAAGGGAAAAGAGAATATTAGTAGCAAATGGGCTGTTGCTGGCACGACTTATGGATGTAAATAGAATGGAGTTAATTTTTTAACAGGAAAGAAATATCCTTTGTTGCTAAGAATTGAGTGTAGTTGTGGTCAAATGTACTAAAATGCTACTTTAGCTATGTCAACAGCAAGAGGACTATCCCATGTGTGTCGCCTGTTTTTGCCTGTGTGTAACATATGGAGGTGAGGTTTTAGGCTGATATCAGCTGTTTCCAGCATGGAAATATCATTGAACTAGGTTTAAGCCTGGTTGAACCTGCTGGGGATTCTGAGTGGGCATCTGATGGGACAGTAATACCCTCGTCCCCCATCTGGCGTGAGCAGCCGAGTGCCCCACGTGCCACTGGAGTGTTTGCAGGCCAGGACCCCCAGCTCACGGGTCAGGGAGGCTCCCCAGATGGACAGCTTGAATCAGGGTGAGCCATGGAGGGCTGCTGGGGAAGCAGTTGCCTCTCTCTGTGTCAGGGTCTTCTCACATGGAGCAGAGAGTAGTTAGACTGTTTTATCTTCTGCTCTACAGTTAATGGCTGCAGGACTCCTTAAAAATGACAGTTTGATTGCTGATCTGGCCTAAGAAGGTATTTAGTGTCAAAATAGACACCACTCTGAAAGCTCCGCTTTGTACAAGGTAGTTTGCTCTTCCATGGACCACTTTTTGTGCTGACTGGTAGGCAGCAACCAGCAGGATAATTCTCTCATTTTTGGGGGGCAAGACTACTACAACTCATTTGTCTTCTGCCATTCAGAAAATCGTGTATTTCAGAGTCATACGAACTGCAGTTGCTGCCTGGCAAGATATGTGATTCAAATCTGCATAGAACTGAGGTGTGTTGAAGCCTTGATCTCTGTTTCAGGGCATCCAGAGCATCACACAGAGCTGAAGTTAGGAGGGAGAAGGCCCCATTGCGACATCTTTAATTATTGTGAATGGGCCATTCATTGTTACTGTGGCTACATAAGCTCTTCGGAAACAGTGTAACTTGATGTAGTGTTCAAATTGGGGAATTCAGCGTTTCTTTTTTGGCGCAACCTTGAAACTGTTGATCTTGTGAAACTCTTCTGATAGAGAAGGAGAAATATCTGAGGAAACCTGCAGAGAAATAACTATTTTTGCGATAGACTTCCAGTGTTGTTTTATAGATGCATTTGCAGAGTAAACTCAGGCTGTTCTAAATGGTGTCGTTTAGGTTTTCTGCATGTTTAATGGCTACAGGAAGCAAAAATGAGAAAACAAGTAGGATTATTCCAGTCCTGCTAATGCAATTTTGATTTCTTTTAGATGGAAAAAATGTTAAGGCCACTGAAATATTTGCTGGGTTGTGTCCCACTATATTATTTGGGGTTCAGATGTCCAATGTGGAGGTCACAGAATGGTTTGGGTCAGAGGAGTCCTTAGAGATATCTAGATATGATCCTTATAGCTTTTGTGTTGTAAAAAGACTGTGTTATACCAAAAAGTTTTCCTACATAAGATTTTTCTGAGATTAAAGAAAACAGGGGAATTCTGATGGTCTTTTAGAAACTATTATTTGCCATTCTGGTAGAATCCTAGAAACTGCAGTCTTGTCTTCTCAGTTTGTTTTGAGTGGAACGTATTTATGGGACAGTGCTCCTTAACAGAAATAGAGGTGACTTAAGATAATGACTTGCTTGAACCTGTAATTTATCCTCAGTTGCACGGTATTTGGCTCATTAATGCGTTATTCTCATACAACATGTACTCCTTCCTTTCTGGAAATTTTCTCTTTGGAAAAAAACTGTGCACTGTGATCTAAAGAAATGAATAATGAACTTTTAAGGATTTATCTGACAAAACAAAAATGGTTCTAAGTAAACATTACGATGGAACAAAAGTGTAGCCAAAAATATAGCATTAATTATTTTTTCCTTTCAGGCTGCTGCTTATTTCAATTTTAACTGATGTCATTATATACATCTAGTCCTTTTCCAGCTCTGCACTGCAGTGAACTAATGTTCCTGTTCACTTGTGTGAAGTCAGGATAGGTATGAGTGGCTGCAGGGAGGGAAGCAGGGCTGTGTAACACCCAACTGACCTGTGTTGGTGCCCTCCAAATGCCTCCTGAAAACCTTCCTTTCCACCACACATGGAAATTTTCAGTTCATTCAGACCTTACACTTCAGTGAGAATTTTCAAATAGGCTTTCTAATGGATTTTGGGAATAGAAAATAACAGTTTATGAAATTTCTGAGTCTCCTAAGTACTCAAACTGAGCTATTTCCTACCACCATGTATTTTCACTGGCATTTTTGTGGCTCTCAAAGGCAATATTGCACATTGAAGCATCTGACATTTGTAAGTGGAGGGTGAAACTATAGGTACAGACAAAATAATCAGGATTTAACAACTTTAATGTGCAGCAGGTCTTTACAACCATTGAATGACTCAGCCTATTTAATGGTAATGACCTTCAGCAAGTTTAGGAAATAACAGGCTTTTAGGTAAAGTAGGTGCACTTAGTTTTGCAATGAATAAACAAATTTACTATGAAGTTGTGCAGAGGCATGCTCCTGTCACTCGTTAGTCATGTGCTGGGGTGTGTCTCCAAGTACCCTGGTTAGCAGGGGCAGGGATGGATGGATGATGGATGGAGGGATAGAGGGATGGATGGGTAGATCATGGGATGGTTGGTGGGATGGATGGATGGATGGATGGATGGATGGATGGATGGATGGATGGATAAATGGATGATGGATGGATGGATGGATGGAT
>WBND01001060.1:132940-157347 GCA_013398595.1 Tychaedon coryphoeus | reverse complement strand
GATGGATGGATGGATGGATGATGGATGGATGGATGGATGGATGATGGGTGGATGAGGGATCACAGCGTGGCTCAGACTCCGCTGCCCTCGTTGCCATGCCCTCTCTTGCCGCTGTCTCCAGACACAGGATTTTCCAGGTTCATGCAGACAGAGATCCAAGTACCTCTGTTAATGAGGGTGTCATAGCATCCCTATAATCCCGTGCAGAGCCTGTGAATTATCACAAGTGTCTAGCCAAAGAATAAAAGCGCAGGAGGTTTCCAAAACAACATTCCCATAGTAGCATTTCTTAAGCTGGCAGGGATATGTGCCTTCCAAAGTAACCAGTGCATCTGGGTGATTAAAGCCTTCGCCTTTGTCTGAAACATCAGAACTGTATAGACACTTCCTCTGAGCTCTTTTATATCTCTTTTGCTTATGGGTCATCAGTTATTTCTGTCTGCTTTTAATATATAAATCCTTTTGTTGTTTCTGATCAAACTTCATCTGTACAGAAGTAATTTGGCCTTTCTGTAGAGGAATCTCATATATTTCTCATTTTGTTTTCAGTCTATCAGACTTCTCCAGAACTTGTTTGGCTTTCATTTCCTTGCCCTCCTTCACTACAAATACTTCCATGCATAAAGATAATACTCCTCTCATAAGCCTGTCGTGTACATTTGGCCAGTACTGTGATAAAGTGCTGCTTCAGGGCATGAGAACTTACATCTGTGACACATTATCACAAATAATCACTTCTTAAGCATTTAAATAATTTTCATCCTTTTCTATGTTGTTATGTCACCTTTAACCCCAGGATGACCCCTCGCTGCCAAACTGCTGTTTTGCAGTAATGTAATTTAAAATCCTGTCATCACTTTATGATGTAAGATATGAATTTAGGGATACTTGCATCTGAAAAGGAGGCCTGCAGGAATTAAGTATTTTTAGAAATCTGTGAGAATGTTACTTAGAAGAGGACATTAGGTAGGGATCAGGGAGAAAGGAAAGTGCCAGCGCTGGGAAGGGATCAAGTCAGGATTACTGGAGAACTGACCTATCCATGTCCACAGAACCTGGTAAAACACACCCAAGAGTGTGTGTTGGCTTGTGCCCGTGCAAGGCCACTGTGCTGGATCACATCTGGAAAACTGCATCCAGGTTTTGGGCCTCTGGACGTAGCAGAGTCGCTGCCAGACTGGAGGGAGTTCTGTGGAGGGCAGCATGATGGCTGGGAGCTGGTGTGGGAAGGTGGCCTGAGGGCACTGGGCTTGTTTAGCCTGGAGGAGAGAAGGCTTTGAGGCAAGGCTACAGCAGGAGGTTCTCAGAAAGGGTGAGCAACATTCCCATGTCTATAAGAAGGCTGCTGAGGAGATGGAGCCAGGCTCTTTATATAGAAGGGCGTGGCAGGAGGATGAGAGAGAATGGTCAGGAGGTTCCAGGCTGAGGGGGGAATGCAGTTTTTCATGGCAGAATTGGCACAGCAGCACAGGGAAGTTGTAGAGTCTCCCTCCCTGGAGGCTTCTGAGACTCAACCAGATAAACCCCTGCTCAGGTGTGGGTGCAGTTTTAACCCTGCTTTGAGCACAAGGTTGGGCTAGAGACCCCCTAAGGTCTCTTTCTTAATTGTGACTCTAATGTAAGGATAATAATTCCAAAAATACTTAAACAGTGTGAAAAATGAGGGATTTCTTAATCAGTTTAACTGTATTAATACCACAGTGACAGAAACTCACCTCAAAGAAGCCCAGAACATCTTTCCTTGAACATGGGCATGTCGACCTTTCAAAACATTCATGATACTGAAAAACAAATACATAGTTAGATTTCTGCTATGGTTCATCAGTACCATAGTTCATCATGTCATCAGTGGCTGAGTGCTAAACAGAAATGAAAAGTTCAATCCAGAATTCTATTTTTGCCTGATGTATATGATGTATTTTACTGTTGCAAGAATCACAGAATCCTAGACTGGCCCATGGTAGGAAGGGATCTTAAAAATCATTTCATTCCAACCCTCCTGCCATGGGCAGGGCCATCTTCCACTAGACCAGATTGCTCCAGGCCCTGTCCAACCTGGCCTTGAGATAGGCAGAGAGATGGTTTGCCTTTCAGCTCTTTATGCCTTAAGAAATAACATTAATTGGTGATATTTCGGGCAGAATAGAAATCAATTCTCATAGAATGGACAATCAACAACAAGTTGTTGTTATCATATATTTGGTGTTTGAGTACAGAATGTATTTTGGTTGGGTTTGTCTTTGGTAACAGAGGAATAGTGACTAATAGGACTTCCTAGAACACAAATTATCAAACATGAACGCTAATAAAACATTCACTGCATGTCGTGACGTTCTGCCCACGTGTACAGAGCTAGTTTGGTGTGTTGACTAACATGTACTAGTTTAATTAGCTGATACTTTCATTTATTTTTCTTTTAAAGACTTTCATATTGGTTTTCCTGCAGAGTCGTGTTGTAACATAACTGCCTTTTGAAAATACAATGATTAAGTCTTCAAGCTCAGGGAAAGATGTTATTTGCTGTGCATTTTTCAAATTCTACCGCAGAAACAATATGACCTAAATATTTAATCAGGCTTAGTAGAATTGGCTTTTTTTATTGCTGCAGATTAATCTAGTTTCTCTGAGCTAATACACATGGCATGTATGTCTTCAAGACCTTTCTTTTTCTCAATAATGCTAAAGATTTATAGCTCTCATAAAATATGGCATGTGCCAAGAGAAAGATGATGAATTACAATTACTTAAACATTAACACTGGGAATTTTTCTTTTAAATCCTGTATATGCTGTTTCAGCCTAGGTTGTATTTGTAGAGGGGTTAGTGAACACTGGTGTTATACCACTTTTCTATACCTTGCCCAATTTGCTTCCTGTCTGTGTTGTTAAGATGTTCTCCTGATGCTGTTTACATTCTTGCCTTTGATCTATTTATTTTAAAATGGCAGCTGATTTCACTAGAGAAAATATCAGCTTTCTAGTTTAAACAAATGAGGGTGTAAGTGGCTTTGTGTGTTTTGCTTAGTGCTGTTGTCTTGTTCAAGTGTTAAATTTTGGATGAAAAAATGAGTGTAAACATATGATGAATTTTTGCAGTTCTTATTTTCAAACTCTTGTTTTTACTAGGTGTTTAGTCGGTGGCTGTAGCCTTATGAGCACTTCTTAAGTTAATGTGGAGTTTGAGTTAAGTATTGAAAGTGATGTGATCACCTGAACCAAAATAATTGCAGTGGCCAATTAAGATGTTGAAATTTTCAGAGAAACTTTGGAAGAATCTTTAGCAAAGTCTTATTTATTTGTTGGTTTTGACTCTCTGATGGTTTCACACAATGTGCTTTGGAGGGCTTCCAGACGATCAGGGAGGTAACTAAAGCTGCAGGAAGCTGTGACATCCTTCTGTGTTCTGGCATTCCCAGAGGGAAAACTGCATCCTGGTGTGCATCAAACACAGCAAAACCAGTTGGTCAAGGGAGGGAGTTGTTCTGCTTTGCTTAGTGTTGTTGCAGTGTCATTTTGAGCACTGTGTGCAGCTCTGGACACATCATCTGAGAAGGATGTGAAGGTCCTTGGATGCATCCAGAGAAGGGCAGCAAGGCTGGTGAAAGGGCTGGAAGGAATGTCCTGTGAGGAGCAGGTGCAGAGTCTGGGCTGGCCTAGTTTGGAGAGAAGGAGGCTGAGCCACAACCTCATTGCTCCCTGCAGCAGCTTCCTGAGGAAGGGAGTCACCTCTTCTCCCTGAAAGCTAGTGGGAATGGTTCAAAACTGCCCGGGGGAGGTTCAGACTGGACATTAGGAAGCATTTCCTTACTGAGAGGGTGGTCAGACCCTGGAACAGCCTTCCTAGAGAGGTGGTCCCTCATGGAATCCCAGAATGTTCTGGGTTGGAAGGCACCTTTAGTCTTACATCATTTCAACCCCCTGCCATGGACAGCAGCACCTTCCACTGTCCCAGGCTGCTCCAAGCCCTGTCCAGCCTGGCCTTGGGCACTGCCAGGGATCCAGGGGCAGCCACAGCTGCTCTGTGCCAGTTCATAAGTTGGCGACAGTAAAAGCAGGACCAATGATCCCTTTGAGAAAATTCGCTTTTTTTTTTTCTTATTTTTCTAGAAGGTTGATACAGCTGACTAATGTGGTTTGTTTGGTGGTGTTTTCCTTTTCATTTTTTACTTTTCTCTTCTCTTTTTTTCATTTGCCAGCCAATACTGCAGCTTCCTCCCTGCCCTCTCAATTTATACCAGCTGCTGGGCAAGATCAGACAGTGCCAGGATCAGGGAAGGAATGAATCACTAATGGATGCCAGAAGCATGAGTAGAAAGAGTTCTCAATTAGCAGGTAGTTTACAGGCTTCTTCACAGATGTCAGGTTGTCTGTTCTGTCTCTCTTACAGTATCAAATTACTTAAAGTGTATTTTTTATTCCAAAATTCACATTATTGATGGTTAGCAGGTGAGCATTTTTTATGGTGGTTTTGGTGTTTTGTTCAATTTTTGTCCATTTCAATTCTCTACCCTCAATGTGCAGTAGGGAAAGTAAAAAGCAAACAAGAAACCTATAAAAATACCTATGGAATTAAATTACTGGAGCCTTCTAAATGCTACTTTCTGACTTTATAAAGACTGAATTTGGTGCTTTGCTGTGATGGCTGTCAGTCTTGAACATCTCTTATCTTAGAAATGTTGTTGGATTTCCATGTTTATGTTTCCATCCAGCTGATATTCTGTAATAACAGGGGATGGATCCCAGCTGATCCAGTGAGAGATGGGGAACTCTCAAGACGGAAAGGATCCTGGCATTTTAGTCTCCACAATACTGATGCTGACCTCTGTTGACTTGGATCTGGAAGTTTTGGGTTCTGTGGCTTTTGTGGCTGTTAAAGAACATTAATCACTTGAAGTTTTAGCAGAGCATATGGAATTTTTTTCATAAATTTAAACTTCCGTTGAACAATGTTGTTCATTGTTGTTGTGTATTTTTATGTCGTGAGAAGCAAGTGAGGAGTTCTATTATTTTCATTACCATAAAAAAGAGAAGAGAGTGGTAGTTTACTGTTATATATGAATAATTACTTTTTTTTTTTTGATTGGGTAACTCAAGTCCACCCTAATTTCCCTGATACAGTTTTATAACAGGGCACTCTACCTTTTAGCTTTTAGAAATGGACACTGTCATGTTGTGGTATCAGAATTAAAAATGTTAATCAGGTGGCTTTTTATACGAGGGGACTACAGTCTTTTGAAGTGGGATTTTAGTACATTGTGAGCTACAGTTTTGTCCTCCACATAAACAGGATCCCTAATTAGCAAATATGCACACACACACAGACACACACCATAAATGAAATATGATTGTCTTCATTTTTTGCAGTAGTGCTTTTTCAAAAATTTCAGTTCTACATTGTACTTGATGTGCACCATTTGCTATAAAGTAAAATAAATGTGCCCCATAAAACATGCAGAAAACAAAAATTCCATTAACATGTAAAAGTAGAAGTAACTGGAAACCTCATTTCTGGTGGATCAAATAAACTTAGCTCAAACTCACAAGTAGTCAGTGAAAATTGATGTCAACATCTCTTAATGTACAGGGCCTTAAAGGAACTCTGTATTCTGATTTTTTTAGAGGTTTTAGTAACAGAAATGCTTAGTCTTCAATACAATGTAAGTTCTGCTGGTCAAAGTGGCTATGGAGTTATGGGACTTTTGGGATTGCATTGCTCTTGGTGTGGGTTTAGCATCAAACTTCTGAGTGTACGAGTTCAGCTTTGAAAATAGGAATGGCCTATGGAGGGCAGAGCTGCTGGCACTGTGTGTGTCTCCAGAACCTCTGAATGATGTTTTGGAGAAAATTCCATCCTCCTCCACATGCTGTGGCCTCACCCAATTGGTCAATTAAGCCAAAATATGGTGGTGGTGGTGATTATGGGATCAAGTCTTGTTCTTCTCGTCTATAGAGAACGCTGGCAGGGATCAAAGACAGTTGCTGTCACTTTCTCTGTGGAGCCAGGCTGGCAGGGCTGGGGCTGCTCACCTGCACAAGAGAAGGCTCAGGGAGAGCTCAGAGCCCCTGGCAGGGCCTGAAGGGGCTCCAGGAGAGCTGCACAGGGACTGGGGACAAGGCATGCAGGGACAGCACACAGGCAATGGCTCCCAGTGCCAGAGGGCAGGGCTGGATGGGATATTGGGAAGGAATTGCTGCTGGGAGGGTGGGCAGGCCCTGGCACAGGGTGCCCAGAGCAGCTGTGGCTGCCCCTGGATCCCTGGCAGTGTCCAGGGCCAGGCTGGACAGGGCTGGGAGCAGCCTGGGACAGTGGCCCCTGCCCATGGCAAGGGGTTGGGTGTGGTAGGGTGAGCTTTAAGGTCCCTTTCAACCCAAACCATCCTGGGATTCTATAATGGAAGACCTGTTTAATTTCTTGATAAATCTAACAAGATTGAATGGCTGGAAGGAGTTTCCTAGTAGGAGGCCCGGTTAAATACGGTAAATGGTAACAGTGGACACAGAACCTTAAATCTTCCAAGCGTCGTTCTGAATTCTAGTTTCATTCATCATTCTTTATTCTGGTTTTGGAAGAAAACATGTGGCCTCTTTGGGTAGCTAGAAGGGCAGGCTTTGGGTTGAGGGTTTTCTTTAGTATGAAAACCTGTAAATCCTTTATCTTGTCCATCCCTGGCCTATGGAGTGAATAGAGTAACCTGCCTTGCTCACAACGTGCTGTGGCATGAAAGCAGAAAAGGCATGAAAGCTCAGGAAATTGCATCCTTGAAGCTTCTTCATCTCCTGAAAATTGTCATATCTGCAACTGAAATGCAGAAGGGATCTTGTGTTCTTAAACTTACAGAGCAAAGATAGGACTGATTTAACCCAGTAGTGAGTGTTGTTTAAAGCAAAGCAGAGGGAGGTGTTGGTTTTTATATGGCCTTGAGCTTAGAGCCCCACTGGTTGCACCAATTAACTGTTGGTGGCACTCTTTTTTGTCCTGTTTCTTGCCTGAGGTACACAAATGATTTTGTCTCAGGAAAGTGTTTCGGCCACATATGACTGTGTCAGGTAAGGATTTAGAGAGACACTAGCCTGTAAAATGCAGGTGGTTGGGTGTATAACCCCTGGGTCAATTTCCCACTTGTGAAGCCATGAAACAATGGGGTTTTTTGATTTGGTGAGATTGCTGGAGCCTAGAGCTCAGGTGTTGTTGGTTCTTGCCAGAGTCAGCAAAAGAGACTTGATTTCATAAATCTCCATGGGAAACTTTCTCAGTTTAGCACTCCAGGAGTATGTCTTGGAGAGAGCCAATGTCCCTGGCTGCAAATGAGGACAGCAGAGCCTGGTAGGACTGTCATGAACTGACTTTCTTGTCTCACAGTATATTAGAGTGGTTAAAGCACTTTCTGGACAACTTAGAATCACAGAATCATTATGGTTGGAAAAGATCTCTCCAGGATTACCAAGTCCAGCTGTAAGATCACTGAATCACATCATCATATCATATCACGTCACATCACATCACATCACATACTTGACACACCCATTATGCACTTACTGAGCACCATTATGCAGTGAACTGTTTTTTATACAAATCCTATAATAAAAGGTGGTTGAGGTTATATTTTCTGTGTGCCTCAGAGTTTTCCAATGATGCAGTTTGTTGCAGGTGAACTACGCTAATGAATTTATTTTCCTTTCCATTATGAGTGGGAGGATATCCTGTGCATAGGCAAAAGCAATACATCTCTTAGGTACATTCAGGGTTGCTTAATAACAATTTTAAATGTTTTATTGCTTGCTTTGTATTTACTTCATAGAAGTGACTGTAGTTCTTCGTGGAAAAGCTGGCCAGGTCTTAATTGAGTAACTCTGTTATGATTAAATATAGCATTTGAGCAATTAGAATTAAATATAAGAACATTCTACCATTGAAATCCCAGGCTGCAAGAGCAGTTCACACTGATCAATAATTCTGTGTGATTTTTTTTCCCTTTAAGTTAACTGTCAGTTTTCATGAAAGGCAGTTAAATTTCATGAACATTCTTAGGTTTTTCTTAATGGTAACCTTTGTAAACCAAAGGCCAGTCTCCTATGTTTATAATTTTTTGGCATGTTGAGAGAGAGAGATACTCTTCTTAAGATGATACTGAGAAAAGAAAAGGGGGGGAGGAGGGAGAGAAATGATACACACACACCCAAAAGAAGCCCAAATTCTTGTGTCTAATGCGTGAGACTTGGCGCATTCCCCGTGCAGCAGTGACAGAACCAGCGTGTGGGCACAGGGGCAAACAGATCCCTCTGTTTCTTGAAACTGTTGTTTTATGTCAAACCGCTCCATTGCTTTCTTGGCATCTTCCATTGACTCTTGGCACAAAAGCCAGGGATGTTAAACCATGACTTAGCTTTCTTAAAGGAAAACACCTCTTTTTTCTGTTTTGTCTCCCTCTACCCTTGTCTTTCAGTTATACCTGCCGCCACTTGCGGAGATATGTGTATGTCTTGGACAAACTGTATTTCCCCCACTCCCACTGCTCTACGCTGCAGCATTGCTTCTCGACCCTCAGTGACAATGGAGAGGAACTCTTGTCTTTAACTTGTTCTCACATTCTCAGATCCTATGCTTCCAGGTTATTAACCTCTGCTCTCCATTTACTGCATGCTGCATGCCCTGTGACTGATCTGTGCATGTTTTCAGTTAACTGATGAATAATTTTAGTTTCTAAGGGGATGGTTTGTGTCTTTTATGGCATCCTTGATGTATATTCTAAGAAGTTTGTTAGAAATGGAAGTCTAGTAATGGTTTGGGTTTGTCTTTTTAAATTTGGAATACAAATTCTTTGGTCTTTGGAAGCTTTAAATCCTTTTTATGTTAAAGTATTTTAATCTGTTTCCAAAGCCTTGACATAAGAACATAAGCTGTGATTCACAAAACTTCCATTGCAATTGCATAGTTTATTTGGAATTGGTGCAGAGATTTAAGTTGCCCTACATGCAAGTGTCTAATACTTCCTTGACACCCATTGTTTTATTTGTAATGTTGTCTATATAATTTGCTTTTCAAGAATAGAAATGATAGAGCTTTTACCTCAAGTTCAGCAAGTTTTCATGGCAGTTAATCACAGGATTGTAGGGGCTGGAAAAGCCCTCCGAGATAATTGAGTCCAACCATTTCCCGGCACGGCCAAGGCCAGCACTGCCCCATGTCCCCAGATGCCACATCCCCATAGCTTCTAAATCTCTCCAGAGATGGGGACTCCACCACTGCCATGGACAGCTGTGCCAGTGCCTGGCTACCCTTGGGATTAAAATTTTTTTCCCAATATCCAACGTAAACCTCTTGTGACACAAATTGAGTCCGTTTCCTCTTCTGTTGGTTTTTACTTGGGACAGTTAAGAAAGATCTCTCTTTTTTTGTGTGCCTGATCCCTTTTAATTATACAGAGTAAGAATGATGAAAATCTATCAGCCCCAAATCCTTGCTTGTGATAGAGAATTATAGATGCTTTACATAAACTGTAAAAAGGGTGAATTTAAAAGTAAGTCCTACTTGCCATACCCAAAGGATTTCTCTTAGCTGTTTACTCCAAGTAAAATTTAAGTTTTACTGTTTCATTGTTGATGCTGTGGATAATTAAATATATTAAGCTAGATCCTAGAAGCTTTGGGAAAACAAGGAAAAAATTGCGTGACAAAATTGATCAGAACATGGAAAGCATCCAGGGTGGAAATGCAGCTTCCCAGCTAAGCCAGCATACAATGGCAAGAGACCACACAGTAAACATAAGTAAAACCAGCTTGATTGTCAAGGGAAGAAAATACGGCATGTAAGCTGAAATAGCTCTTTTTGTACAAAAGAAAAAATTTATAGTAGTACATAATGATGGAGAATTACTCTGAAGATCTCAACAGGAGATGAAAATCTAACTGTCTCAGGGGCATTCTCCAGATTAATGTGGAACAGGGATATGGTATTAAAGTTGGGAAAAGCCTGAGATTTCAAAGGCTTTTTTAAAAATGAATACTAATAATAAGTGCAGTCTACACTACAATCTTCTGTAAGATGTAATGTTTTACATGTAGGAATGATACCTTGAAAATCTAAAAGAAATAGTGTAATTCTTCCAGCTTGTTTCCATGAAATTTTGATAATTCTGTACAACATTAGCACTACACGTTAAGCTGACAAAATCATCCTTGGGAGACTAAGTACTTCTCCATGGATATTGCATCTTTCAGGTATTCTGTGGATGAAAATAAGCACTGATAACACTGTATGTGTTTTCATGTATCAAGCTTGTGAAGTTTTAGAGCAAAAAACATTTCATCTAGTTATTCTCTGTACCAAAACTGATGGAGATTTTTCTTTTACTGGTATCACTTTCTGAAATGGGAGTTATGCATCAGTTGAGATATATTAGGGTACATCAGTCTGGGAGATTGTAAAATCTCAGATTTTCATTGCAGGTTGTCGTTTTTTGAGATAGGAGGAGAACAGAGGATTTGAAATAGAAATTGCTGGTGTAAAAATATAGAGGTAGCAGGTTTTTTATGGCTAATTCTCTATTGTTGTTTTGATATCGGATGATTAGAGAAGTCAGGAAATTTGCCTAAGTCTGTAAGCAGCATTGAATGTAACAGCATAACTGAGATGTGAAAAGTTCTTTATGTGACTCCATGCAACCATTCTGCATTAAAACACTACAGTGTTTTATTGTGTGAACAGCCTGTTTCGAGAAGAGATGGAATGTATGAATTACTAAAGGCAGAGGATAATTAGTTATAGTGATTTATAAATCACCACCCCCTATCCAGTATTCCTGGCAAAGAATGTAAAATTTAGCCCAGAGCAGCAGGTCTCTAACGATGCTCTGATACCCACAGATGGTGTTGCCTGTCTTTGTACCTACCAAAGAATTACAGTTTTCATTACTATTGTGGTAGATTTTATGTAAAAATATAATAATGTTTGGATTAAACATGTTCAAAAGCAGTGTGGGCAGCAGGAAGGTGATCAAGGAAGAATCAAGGAAGGTGATTCTGCCCCTGTGCCCCTGTGCTCAGGTGAGACCCCACCTGCAGAGCTGCCCCAGCCCTGGGCTCCAGCAGCACAAGGACGTGGAGCTGCTGCAGCCAGGGCAGAGGAGGGCACGGAGATGCTGCAGGGCTGGAGCCCCTCTGCTCTGGAGCCAGGCTGGCAGAGCTGGGGCTGCTCACCTGCACAAGAGAAGGCTCAGGGAGAGCTCAGAGCCCCTGGCAGGGCCTGAAGGGGCTCCAGGAGAGCTGCACAGGGACTGGGGACAAGGCATGCAGGGACAGGACACAGGCAATGGCTCCCAGTGCCAGAGGGCAGGGCTGGATGGGATATTGGGAAGGAATTGCTGGTGGGAGGGTGGGCAGGCCCTGGCACAGGGTGCCCAGAGCAGCTGTGGCTGTCCCTGGATCCCTGGCAGTGCCCAGGGCCAGGCTGGATGGGGCTTGGAGCAGCCTGGGACAGTGGAAGGTGTCCCTGCCCATGGCAGGTAGGGGTGTGGTAATACATGGTTCTTCAGCTCCCTTCCAACCCAAGCCATTCTGTATTTCTAAGGTTTTCAGTGTAGCCTGGATGTGAGTAAAACCTGGCGGTGATGTGTCACACAGGCACACCACACACTTACTGGACAGCCAACACTGGTTAAATCTGGGAGGAGGGAATGCAAAAGAGCACATATTTTGCTATCCCACGGGGAGCAAGCCCACAGCCTCAGTTTTCCAGGCAGCTTTCGTTGGGATTTAGTACCAGTGCTTTTTTCAGTCTCTTTCAAATTCTAGAAATATAGTGGATACAATATCCATTTTATTATGCACAACATTAGCATAGCGTAAATCTTGAGGCTGAGTTTGTAATTTGAAATTCCTAATATCTAATAATTCTGTTGTGGCTGTGCTATGTATTTTTTATTTCAGCAGCTGTGCTTTGTGATGTGAGATGTTTGCCACTATTACTGTTTCTTTTTGCATTTCATATTCATTTTGTGATGTTTTAATGCTCGTGTGTGTTCTCTTTTTGTTTTAAACCTCTTTGGGTTGCAGTCAAGCTCAGGAAAATTGCTTTTGAAGGCAGACTGGCTTAGTGCATGTACTACAAAGACGTGGCTAACAAGCAATGATTAGTTTTGGGATGCTGAACAGTTTTAGTTTCATAGCAAGCATGACACTGTGTGTGAAAGCCAGAGATATAGTTTTTCTAAGCCTTGTAAATTGGGTAAATATGTCTTAAAGTAGTAAAGGTGAAATTTATTATGGATTATTTAAAATTAGGTGTTTTTTTCTAGATAAAAAAGACCAAGAAATATAATATCAAGTTGACATTCAGTTTACCCACTTTGCTTATCTTTTGTTACTTACTAGGTAACAAAATGCCAGGTTTGTTTAAACAGCAGAATGTATCTCATAAGATTATAATGCTCCCTTTCAGAAGCGTTCTGGCACATTGTCTGAAGTGTATGGAGAATTGAGCTTTGCAGCCACCCTTCTCCCATGCCATCAGAGTCAATGGAATTATGCAATTACATTCATTTAAGAATGTGCCGCCTTAGCAGGATCAGGGCCTTGGAGGTTGCCTTTGAGAAATGCTGCTAATTTACTAGAAATGGTTCTGTTGCTGCAACCTGATGCTGAAGTGCTGCTTAAAGCCAATTTGAATTTATTATCCAGTTTCTAGTTCCTTTTTCCATGGAGTGCGAGCTGTGCTGGGCCGTAGGGCTTGGATCTCAGTCCTGTGTCCTGGTATGGATTACTGACCTGACAATGCAGGAAGGGTGTCTAGATACCATCCTCAAAAACAGCTTAAACATTTGCAAGTCTGACGTATTTTCTTTGGCTTTATTCTGTGAAGGGAGGGTGAGGAAAAACATGAGGCAAACATGTTTATTATTGAGTCTTAAATGGCTTTTGGGTGGATTACTGCTATGTGGATATTTGTATTCTTTCAAATGGGGCTTGACAGATGTGAATTCTTTTTCTCTGGTAAACCTGAGTGTTTGTTGCCGTTGTGTTTTTAGGCAGTTAGTGTAAAAAACTCATCCTAAGTTAGTGCAAGTGAAATACTCAATACATCAGCCTTGCATAGAGTCATTAAATGCTTTGAGTTGGAAGGCACCCTATAGCTCATCCCATTCCACTCCCTTCCAGGGAGCAGGGACACCTTCCACTGTCCCAGGTTGCTCCAAGCCCCATCCAACCTGGCCTGGAACACTTCCAGGGATAGGACAGACATTGATCCTTACTACACTGTGAGCTTAACTTGTCAGAGCTTTTATAAATGGCTCCACATTTGTCATAGGATTAAAAGTAGAATAATGAAGATGGCAGAATCTGGATCTGTCACAGGCAAGAACCAGCTTCACTTCATTTATCACTAAAGCAAACTATTTTTGGAATGGTAGATAGCATAGTTTAAAATATCTTTCCCTGAAGAAAAATTTATTTCTCCAATACATGTAAAAATTGATAGATTTAAGCACTTTTCAAAAATAAACAAACTTGGGTTGTTTTGGGTTTTTTTTACAATACTGAGTGAAAACATTCTTTTTCTTCAGGATATTTAAATAAGATTCTGCACTTTGCTTCCAAAACTGGCATTTGACCAATGATCTTTTTTTTCATTCTCTTTATCCTTTCTGTTCCCCCAAACACCATTCAGTGATTTCTGCTCAGCATCCTGCCAGGCTGAGAGGCGGATAGGAATGGGCTTAGTACCATTCAGGGACTGCATTACCAGAGAGTGTCATTATGGATGGGCTGGAGAAATTTTTCTTGTTCTTGAAACATACGGCATAATTTCTCCAGCCTTAAATGTCAGAGTTGGAAGTGGTATATTTTCATGACAATAAACAATTTTTTTTGTCTTAATGCTGTTCCACTGATAAATTCTAACTGCTGGCATTTCCACTGCTAAACCTGAAGTCTCAAAGGTGGTCTTTTTCCTACTGAGTTTAATATGCATGGTTTTACTTTTTACTTTCAATGCCTGCCCAGTGCTTTGAGTTGCTGTGATAGTCAACCAGTAGTCATTGAGTTCAGTGATTATGGTGTATTTTAAACTTCCATCTTAGGCAGACCATGTAACAGCTGACAGAATTTAATTAAGTCACTTAAAAAATAAAAAGAAGCAAGAACGAGTGAAAAATGACAAAGGAAAAAAGACAGTCAAACTGTGTTAATATTTCTTCACAGATTCAGGCTGGTTTGTTAATACCCATATGCTGAGATTTCTCTAGAGTGGCCTGTAAATTTCTATGGAAACTCTGTTCTCTGAGCTTCCATGCAAGATAGTTTGTGGGGCTCAGTTTCTGAGCAGGGGGCACAGCTCAGGAGATGAGGCATTGTTTTTGCTGCTGCATCGGTGTGGATCATTTCCCCAAAATGCAGCTCATATAATCATTTTTCTTTGGGGGAAAAAATATAATTAAAAAAATATAAAGGTCAGAAGTCTGTTGAATGAATATAATTTACTGTTTTATTGCTTTGTGATTGTGATTTTTAGTCAGCTGCTCATAATTTTATTGAAGGCTCAGAGTTGTTTATTATGGAAGGATCACTTTACACTCAACATCGAGTGACTTGGCAGAGCAGAATTGTTTATAAATAATTCTATTAGAGATAATTTATCTTTGTGCTGCACAGCATAATGATCAAGAAACCAGTGAGATATAAAATCAATGCTGTGGGTATTCATTGGGTGAAGAGCTGCCTGCCTTGCAGGTCTCAAATACAGTTTAACTGGATGCTTATCAAGTGAGTGCATGTCTAGTGGAAACCCTCTGCATTGATTTGTTAAGTCCTGCCTTATTTAAAATTAAGTATCAAAAATAACTTTTAGGGAAGGAGTGATCAGTGAAGGGGAGAGATTGCTGATACAAAAATGTAATTGTCTAAGCTAGATGAAAGCAAGGTATATATTCATGAAGCTGGTGGAGTTCCACGCACATAGATCATGCTGCAAGATAAAAGGTCCAGGCTGACTTTGAAAGAAATCAGAAGTACCCCATGGCATTTTTATGAGTTTACTCCTTAAATTATTTGGAAGATTAAGAGCAAATAAATTCTTCAATAAGGAGGTTTGTTAATAAGATATGTCAGGGGAGGTTTAGGTAGGGTATCAGGAAAGGTTCTTCCCCCAGAGGGTTCTTCCCCAGGCTCCCCAGGGAATGGGCACAGCCCCAAGGCTGCCAGAGCTCCAGGAGAGTTTGGACACTGCTCCCAGGGATGCACAGGGTGGGATTGTTGGGGTGTCTGTGCAGGGCCAGGAGCTGGGCTGGATGATCCTTAGAGATCCCTTCCTCCTCTGCAAAAGTACAATGCGCTCCAGTAGCTGGGAAGCAAACCCAGCTGAGACTGGTCCATCTTTTTTTTACATGGTGTATGAGTCACTGGAATAGTTTAACAAGAGCTCTGGATTTCCCTAGATTGGAATTTTTAAATGAGATTGGATGTTCTCCTAAAAGATATGTCCAAGTCCAGCCAAGCTATTGGACTTGAAGGAGGAAGTAGCTGAGGGAATTCCTATGGCTTGTGTCAGATGAGTGGATCAAAGTGGCTTCTTTTGGCATAGAAAATGGAAGTTGGAGGCAGATTGCCATGCAGGATTTTGTTCATTTGTTTGCCTTACTGATTGCTTTAAAAGGCTGCATTTTGATTTGGAATCTTCCCATTAAAAATTATATCTTCTCAGGTTCCCCAGGTGATTTGACCCAAATAGTACAAAACAGCACAGATTGCCAAAACTCTACATTCTCATGTACAAAGAATGAAATTGAAAAGGGAAAAATTGCAAGAGTGAGGTTCTTTCTCTATAATAATCTTTATTCCTCCCACCCTGGTAAAAATCTATCACAGGCATGTTCTAGACGCATTCTACCACATTACCATGTGAAGCTAAAACACATCTTGATCAGTTGGAATGATTTTTAATTGGATGCTTATGAGCCCACATTCCCATGAGATGAAACTGGAACAAAATTACTTTCACACATTTCCATTGTAGCAGTATGTTCAGAGTCCGGGGGTTTTGCGTTCCTACATAACGTCTGGCATTTAATCAGCATTGGGAGGGTGTCTTATTCTTTGGTAAGTATGTAAATAAGCTGTTGTGTTGGGAGTAAAAGGAGAAAAATACCATAGCTTGCCTGAAGAGTTCAGGAGAATGCTAACAAAATGCATGTCAGCCTGAATATACTGAAACAGCTTATAACTGAAAGGAGAAAGAATTTATGCTCATCTCAGCCAGTTTTATCCTTTGACTAAAAAACCTTGCTGAGATCTAGCCCCTCTGTAGTCTCTGCTGACTTCCCTGGGTGCACCTCTCCAGCAGCTTCCTTAAATCACTACCACTGGCAGCACTTGCAAGTGTTCTTGGCTTTCTCTATATAGGTGATGCATTCATGTTTGTTTTGATTTCCCAAACAGCATTGCATGAACTTTTACTGGTGAAAGCACCTTAGTAAAATATGTAATTATTGCCTAAATATAGGAAATTTTTCATTTAGAAAATAATGAACATATGTTACTAATTCAAAACATCTTCCAATCTGTCAAATTAAAGAAAGTATTGAGTGCAGCTAGAGTTGTCACAATTGATAATTTTGATAAAGATGTTCCAGTCAGAATGCCTGAAGCATCAGCATTTTCCCCTTTTAAGTAGGACTATCTACATCTTGATATCAGTTGAGAACTAAATGTTTAAACCACGTATGTGGGTCTCCTGAGAGACATCTGGGTGTCTACCCAGAACTGGGCAGTACCCTCAGTATTAAAATATTGTGAAGAACTTTGCAAACCTTGAGTAACAAATGATTCACAAGAACAGTGCAGCAAACATCTTTGCAGGTATCTCCTGGAGACAGAGATGGATAAGCTTAAGGGGTTCAAATTGTGCATATGAACAGTGGTGATGAGGGAAATTTTAAATTTCGATCAAGGACTCTGAAGAACAGAAGCAGCAGGAAATTAATCTTGTTAATGTAGAGGACAAGAGGTTTAAAGTTTTATGCATTTAAGGTTGGATGCAAAGTGTCCCACTGCATAAAACACATAAAGTTTTAGTTCCGCAGTAATTTTTAATCAATAACCCCAATAATCAGCAGAGCAGCTAAAAAAGAGAGAACCTCACAACATACTCGTAGCTTCATAGGAGGCTTTCACTTGAAATGTAATTTGGTTAGTGAGATGTTGTGCATAAGATGTCTGAGTGGTCTGCTGATATGGGGCTGGTATGTTAGTTTAAAAGTGATCAGTGCAGAAGATAAACCTTATATAGTGAAACCCAGGGTTTTTTCCAGTAATCCCAAATTGTTTCAAAGCAAGGGTTGTGATATGTGCTGCAGAGATGTTCTGTGCAGGAGCCATAGGGCGGACCTGCTTAGTGAAAATACCTGAGAGTTTCTATTCTTCTAATTAATTGCAGCTGTGGATAGCATGACTTTGGTTTCTTTTGACAAAAAAACCCCAAATTTAAGTGTTTAATTAACAATATACGTGATTAAGAGGCATCATCCTCACGGTTCTCCTTCTGAACTAGTTTTAGGTAGTCTCCCCAGCTACCCAGCTGTTGAAAATGAGTAAGTGATTCTCCATCAAAGAGGCAGGTGCCACCAGTGAGGGGTCATAAGCACATTGCAGAAGAGGCAGAGTCCCTGAGCTGCTGGGTCCTGCAGACCTGGCTTGGCTCCTCATGTGGCAGGAACAAGATAGGGAGGAAAGGAGCTGAATAGAGGGAATAGGGAACTTTGCTGACCTGCTTACTGAAGGTATAACACCTGAAAAATTGGAAATGGGTATCCTGATCCATTCATACTGACCTAAATGACCCAAACCGTTCCAATTTGCAGAATTAATAACACTGTAAGAATGAATCCTTCTGTTCTTTTAATTTCCGGCTTCTATTGAGAACATCTGAAAACAAGAACTGTTATGTCTTCTCACATTTTCGTATCGCCCTTCCTCACCACAGCCTCTTTGACCAAGATATGCAGAGAGAGGCTTGGGGGGAAGATTTAGTCAGCCCTTTATTCCAGTCCTCCAAAAGATTGATTTAAGTTGTGTAAGGAGTTTTTGGATCCCCACTCTGCAGCAGGATGTAGGGGGTGAGAGCTGTGAGCTATTCTTAAGTGGTTTTGTTCTTTCGTGTTTGTAAGCTGAATTTATGAGAAAACATTGATGAGAATGCTCCCACTGCAGCAGCCACAGATCAGAAAAAGCAGTGGGAGAGGAAAATAAGAACAACCACAACTGGTTTCCAAAGATGACTAATCCTGCAGCCCCAGAGTAACCTCCAGGACAGTGATTAGCATTTGGCTTTTCTTCTGCTCGAAAAGTTTTCAGGGGCGTCAGCCTAGCTGAAAACTGGTTCAATACATGTAACTAATGAAAGATTTTAAAGTTGTCATTTAATGTTCCTGCCTTGTGCATTTGGTTACTTTAAATACTTCTAGGTGCATAATGTGCAATATTACATTTTGCCTGTATTCTGTATTAGTTGCCAGAATATTTTATAAATTAGGAAAATCTAGTTTCACAGGTTAGATATGGCAAGGTACCTCTAATAGATCAGCCAACAGTAGTGTGATAGCGTGTTTGACTTCCAGTTGATGAAAATTCAGTGATTGCTCCTCAGTTTTGCAGAAGACTTTTAAGGGAATTCAATATAGATGTTCTCCTTTTCACCATAGTGAAGAAAGATGGAAATCATGCTTTTAGTGTGTGACATTCACTCGCAAAAATTTAAAATTGGTGATTATAAAAAACTCCCAACCTGATAAATAAAATCAGATCTTTCTGATGCTGTATCCTCATAATTAATCAATAAGCCACCCTCTTGCTACTGCAGAATTTTACCCTGAAGTATGTTGTCTGTATTTCCCAGAGTGCTCTGTAGTGCAGTTGTGGCTTTACAGGTTTATACATTGTCTTGGTTCTCATTCCCAGCAGGCAGTTTTCCTTGCATTTTGTTGTTTATTGAGTTGCATTCAATGTTTGATCTCAGTGATTTCAGGGAATCATCAAAGTGCCTGGTAGGGAAGCATCTTCGGAGGTTGTCGTGTCCGAGGACGACCAAGAGCTGTATGCCCAAGGCTACATCCAGTTGATGTTTAATATCTCCAAGGATAGTGACTCCACAAGCTTTCTGAGTAACTTGTGGTTTTTCTCTTACGGTTAAATGCAATTTCCTGTATTTTGACTTGGGCCCATTTCCTTTTGTCCTTTCTCTGGGCACCAGTGTGTCTGGCTTCATCATCGCTAGACCTTCCCATCAGAATCACAGAATCATCTAGATCAGAAAAGAGTGACCGTCAGAAAAGGGTGGTAATCAAGTCCTACCTATGACCTAACACCACCTCGTCATCTATCAGATATTTTTATGTTCTGAGACCCCGTGAGCCTTCTCTTCCCCAGGCTAATCACAGTCTCTCAGCTTCTCTTTGCATGTTGGGCGCTCTTTGTGGTGCTTTGCTGGACCTGCTGCAGTGTGTGCATGTCCCTGCTGCTAGGAGCCTGGTGCTCCAGGTGAGGCTTCCCAGTGCTGAGCAGAGAGGGGGGATCACCCTGCAGTGGGTGGTGCAGCCCAAGGTGCCCAGGCCTTTCTTTGCTGTGAGGATCAGTTGCTGGTGTAGCTTCAATTCCATGTTCCCCAGGAGCTTGGGAGCCCTTGCAGCAAAGCTGGTTTGTGTCTGGTGGACCCTCAACACCCAGGATCTGGTACATCCCTTTCTAGCTTCACAAGCTTTCACTTGGAGTGTTTATCCAGCCTGTCCTTGTCCTTGTCCTTGTCCTTGTCCTTGTCCTTGTCCTTGTCCTTGTCCTTGTCTAGCAGCACAGCCATCATGTGCATCAGCTTCTCCTCGCAGTTCTGTATCACCTGCAAACTTGCCAAAGCCTGCCCCACCAGCTGGGGCATCAGTGGAGATGCTGGAAAACATTAGTCCCAGAATCTCAGAGTGATTGGAAGCAATCGTTAAAGGCCATCTTGTTCACCCTCTGCTTTGGGCAGGGACACCTTCCACTGTCCCAAGGTGCTGCCAAGCCCTACCTAACCTTGGGCACTGCCAGAGATCCAGGGGCAGCCACAGCTGCTCTGGGCACCCTGTGCCAGGGCCTGCCCACCCTCCCACCAGCAATTCCTTCCCAATATCCCATCCAGCCCTGCCCTCTGGCACTGGGAGCCATTGCCTGTGTCCTGTCCCTGCATGCCTTGTCCCCAGTCCCTGTGCAGCTCTCCTGGAGCCCCTTCAGGCCCTGCCAGGGGCTCTGAGCTCTCCCTGAGCCTTCTCTTGTGCAGGTGAGCAGCCCCAGCTCTGCCAGCCTGGCTCCAGAGCAGAGGGGCTCCAGCCCTGCAGCATCTCCGTGCCCTCCTCCAGAATCAACACATGGGGTGCACTACTTATGGCTGGGCTCCAGCTGGACTTTGTACTGCTGACTGTAGCTCTCTGACCCCTTGAGTTTAGCCAGTTTTCTGTCCACCTCGCTGTCCATTTATCTAGTCTCTACTTCATCACTCTGTTACAACTTGGCTTAATTGTAAAATACCATGATTATCTTGATTTTATCTTAGAGAGTACTTGTTCCGTGTAGTTGTTCACATTTGCAAATTTCTTTCAGTATCCGGGATAGTTTTTGCCTTGCATTAAGATTTCAGATTACACCACCAGGGTTGGGAAAACTCATCTGTGATCTATGCCAGCACTGCTGAGACACCTCCAGTGCTGGGGACAGTTCTGGCCCCTCAGGACAAGAGAGACACTGAGGGGCTGGAGAGTACAGAAACCCATGTTTTTATCATAAAGATGGCAAAACATTACATCTTGCAAATGGCCAGAAAAAAACACCCATTAGCAGTTTAAACATAGTCTTCTTCATGTTTTTCTTTCACATCTCCCAAATTTTACTACATACAGTGCACTACAGTTGCAGGAATGTAATTTATCCACCATTACCCTATCACCCCAGCATCATCTCTGACTATATTATCATGTATTTTCTTCGTCCTTGATATTATGCTTAGCAGTAACAACTGTGACACTCTGGCAAAGTGTAGGTACAACCTTTAGTGTATTTCCTGTGAACCACCTGCTGTCACTCAAGAAAATCACTCGGTAATTACAGATTACACCAATCCTGGGGACAGCTCTGGGCCCCTCAGGACAACAAGGACACCGAGGGGCTGGAGCATGTCCAGGGCAGGGAACGGAGCTGGGGAAGGGGCTGGAGCCCCAGGAGAGGCTGAGGGAGCTGGGAAGGGGCTCAGCCTGGAGAAAAGGAGGCTCAGGGGGGACCTTGTGGCTCTGCACAACTCCCTGACAGGAGGGGACAGCCGGGGGGATTTGGGATCTTATCCAGGGCACAGGCACAGGAGGAGAGGGAACGGGCTCAGACTGGGCCAGGGGAGAGTCAGGGTGGACACCAGGAAGAATTTCCCCATGGAAAGGGTGGTCAGGCCTTGGCAGGGGCTGCCCAGGCAGGTTTGGAGTCCCCATTCTTGAGGGTGTCCCAGAAATAACTGGAGGTGGCACTCAGAGCTCTGGGATGGGAGACAAGGTGGGGATTTGGCACAGGTTGGACTCCGTGGGCTTGGAGGTTTTTTTTCAGCTAAATGGTTCTGTAGTTCTGTCACCTGGATAAATTGAAATTTGGAACAATGTTTGTACATGCCTAGAATGAGTCTTACTGTGTCTCTTCTGAATATTTCACTGAAATACAGTTTATATTTGATCCTATGGCCCAGCATTTGTTTCCCAAGTGAGAACGGAATTAACATCCTAACCCATGACAGTTGTACTGGGTTTTTGTACTGTATAGAATATGAAATTTGTTAGTGTTTGCTTTATCATCATAAAGTCAGTTCCTGGAAGTGTTGTCCTAACTTTGGGAAAAACAGAGAAAGACCTGGAATATCACAGAAATTTGTCTTTTTAAAACTACATTTTGGGGAGGGCAATGTTTTGGAATCTAGGAGTATTTTTGGATTGATAGAGGCAGAAAGAATTACACAGCAGAGTAAGATTTATAAAACTGAGTGGGAGGTAAAGCACCACCTCTTTCTCTGTGGGAAGGAAGTTAATTTCCAAATAAGTTGAAGACAATGTAAATTTAATTACTGTGCAGCTTGAAGGACTGGGACTTAAAAGCTATCATGTTAGTTTTTAAGATGGAAAAATATTGCACAACTGCAAGAATGCTGGAATAAATCATTAAATCAAATCTGTATTAGTTGTCCCACCAATCCTGAGACTTTAGGGTGTCTGAAGGCAATAAAATAATCTCTCTTCAGAATGACAAGTTCAGTAGTGGGTAAGGTAATTTCAGATGACAGTGCATGTGGGAAATAATGATGTTTTTCCTTTTGAAAAGTAATGAACAATAGCTTTAAAGCTTTACCTAAATAAAATCTGCCTTTTTTTAATAAGGCATATTCATGCCCGTGTAACATTTCTAGATCTCATTGGTGTTTTCTGTAACACCTTTTTCACTGAAGTATAAAATTAAAAGCATTGACAGGCAGACTACTGTGGAGAAACAGGATTGCATTTCAGCTCTGTCAGGGTTGGATTGTGAAACCTGGATGAGATGTGACTTCTGCTAGATATGGAAAGTATTTTTATAAAATATGAGGGGACGGTCCAAGCCGGGGATCCTTCAGGATGCTGACAAGCCTTTTCCTGCTGTGAGCTACGGTGATTTTGATCACACATGTTTGTTTGGGAGAACAGTGGTGGTGATGGAGACAAAAGCTGGGAGAATTCAGTGCTCCAAACATTTTTCCTTCCTTAAAGGCTTCCAGATTATCTGTTCCAAGATTGTCATCTTCCTGAAACAATGAGTAGTTCAGAGCATTTCAAGCTGCCTGTAGTGTATTTCTAAATGCTTTTGTACATGCTAGACCATGGTATATTCTTGATACCTATATGCTGTTCCCTGGAGTTGTTTTAACCTTTCGGTGTCCTTGCTCTACATTTAATGGAATCATTTAGTCTAGAAAATCCCTCTAAAAGCATCAAGTCCAAGCATTCCCCCAGCACTGCCAAGGTCACCACTAACCCATGTCCCAAAATTTCACATTCACAGATCTTTTAAACCCCTCCAGCGAGGCTTCAAAGGTTGTTCCCCCCACCCCTTTTTTTGTTTGTTTGTTTGTTTGTTTGTTTGTTTGGGTTTTTCATTTTGGTTTTGGTTTGGTTTTGTTTTGTGTTTTCTTATGAGCTGTAGAACAAGGGGAAGAGAATCACTAAACACTGAATTTAGGATGTGATGTTAGGAAGGTCAACTTTACTGCTTATAATAAAGATACATGGAAAATGAAGCAGGTGAAAGACTCTGGCATTATCTCTCAGACATACATAGGAAAGGACATGAATGTTGTTGAGAGGCTGAAGCTACCAAGAAGAGAGAAATACAGAAAAGAAAGAGAGATGTTAAATTACAGGATTAAGAAAATGCCATGGGCTGGTTTCCCAGGATGTTGGCACAGCATTTACACTGAACTGGGCAAGGGCGGGCTGGGGCTTCCTAAAGCCAAGTTGAACTCCGTGTAGGTCATTAACTGTAGCTTTTTCCATAGTGAATTGCACTCTTACGAAATGCTTCATTATCCCTTGTTTTGTTCAGCATTCGCTGCAGTTGGGTTCTGACTGGATATTGACATCCCTTACAAAAAATTTAATATTCTTGATAAATGCTTTCTTTCGATGATGCAGTATTTTTCAGGATGAAAATACATATCTTTAATTTCCTATCTATTTTAGCCTCAATTTTCCTTTGAAAAGTGGTTTATTTATGGCAGGCTACCTTTTGCAGGTCTGTTTCTAAGAACAGAGATTCAAAGAAATGCAACAAAGGGGATGATGTTGACATTACAGTGAAGGATGTAAACAATTTTTATTTGAGATACTTATTTTTCAAGTGCTGTGTTGTTACAGGATGGGTTTAGTAATAGATATTGAACTTTATCTTGGTCTTGTATTGAAAAACACTTGATATGTTACATTATTCGATGTTACATTATTTGACATTATCATGTGTTTTTGTTGCATTTTTTCATTTTTCAAGTACTAGTATACCTTCAGGTTCTTCTGAAAATATTTAGGCTTTCCATCTCCTTGAAAGTGCATGTGTCTGCTCATCAGTGCTCTTTGAAGAGAGGAGGAGTATTTCCAACAAATACCTCTCTGGGAGGAAGGTGTGGATGTTTTATGTAGGTGCATACACTCAGTCATAGAATCCCAGAGTGGTTTGGGTTGAAAGGGACCTTAAAGCTCAACTCCTTCCACCCCCTGCCATGGCAGGGACACTTCCCACTGTCCCAGGCTGCTCCAAGCCCTGTCCAGCCTGGCCCTGGGCACTGCCAGGGATCCAGGGGCAGCCACAGCTGCTCTGGGCACCCTGTGCCAGGGCCTG
>WBND01001060.1:72213-97348 GCA_013398595.1 Tychaedon coryphoeus | reverse complement strand
GAGGGTGGGCAGGCCCTGGCACAGGGTGCCCAGAGCAGCTGTGGCTGCCCCTGGATCCCTGGCAGTGCCAAGGGCCAGGCTGGACAGGGATGGAGCAGCCTGGGACAGTGGAAGGTGGACTGGGACTGGATGGGCTTTAAGGTCCTTTCCCACCCAAACCATCCTGGGATTTTCTGAGTTGCAAAGAGAGGCAAAGGGAGCAGATGTCCTTAAGGGGTCACTGAGAACTAGCAGGGAGAGTGGTGAGTCCAAGATGGTTTTCCTTCTGTGAATTGTGGAGTTCCTGGGAAGGAAACTATTACATCATGTCCAGCTGTTCTAAGTAGCTGCTTCACAGCTTTTGCACACTATGTGCACTCCTGGCTCCCCTGGAGAGGGACCAGCAGTGTTGGTCAGAATGAACTAAAGCCACCAAGCTTTAACACAAAGCAACTTGCGCTTTTGAAAATTCAAATTCAATTTTATTACTGGCAGCAAGTTCCCACTCACTAAAAGCTATTCATTGTCATAAGCAGTTAAGATCAGAATTGTGTTTGGACATTGCTTTTTTGTCAGCCTGCATTTCCATCAAGTATTTCTTTTGCAATTACATGTGACATTTCCACTTTATTTTGTCAGATTTCTTTGAATTAAGACTTCAGCACAGTGTGGTGTCCTGTTGTTTTCTTTTACCCTATTTACATTATGCAGTTGTATTATACTCCCTTACCAATCCCTGCTCAGGTTTGGTTTTTTTAGGCATATAAGCGTCTTCCTGATTATTGTCCTAACTATATAATTAGCAGTTATTTAGCTGAAAGTATAATTTGGCTGGAAAATTGCTGTGATGTGAATGCACAGTGAGAAATGTGGCTTTTTTTAGTATACACAGGTGACCTGGGTGTCTGTACCCATTGTCATATGGTGCATAACACCATTCCTATTAATCTTTCCGCAAAGAAAAAATTGCTCTGTTAGATCTCCAATTTTTTTTAAAAGTTAGAAGGTAGACCTCTTTGGGCTTATAATTATTCATTGCTTTGGACGGGAGTTTACATCCAGATAAAATGAAGGAAAACCAAATCATTGCATTTAACTGAATTTCAGCTTGCAATAAAGAAATATATAAACGTATCTGTAATATATAGTCTGAAACATGTAATTGTCATGTGGACATGATACGAGACTTAAGTTTGTTCACTAGTGCTTCTTAGAATCATGGAATAGAATCCCTCAATGGTTTGGGTTGGAAGGAACCTTACAGCTGATCTTGTTCCACCCCTGCCACGGGCAGGAGCACCTTCCACTATCCCAGGGTCCCTGTCCACCCAGGTCTTGGACATTTCCCTGGATGGAGCAACCTTCTCTGGGAAATCTGTGCCAGCTATGGATGAGTGTGCAGCACAACTTCCTGCGTGAATGATCAAAAATATGAAATGTCGTTAAGAAATCTGTCACCATATGTGCTTTGTAATACCCTGGGTACCACTCTGAAGAAGGGCAATACTTGACTTCCAGCCTGGACCCAGGATTGAAGGTCAAAAAGTGGACTAATCAAGGAGCTAATTTCATCATGGAAGAGAAACTCACGTCCACCTTTGCTTCTTGATGCCATTTCATAGCATCACAAGTCACCAAAATTCTGATTTTTTTGCTATTCTTTTCCATATAAACTAACTTTGGAGGAAAGAAAATGGAAAGCTGAATAATTTTGTCTGTTTATATTCGTACAAGCCACAAGGGATGGTTATGCAACATTAAGCTGAATTACACAAGACATGCCTCCCTTTATCTCCTCAAAACTGGTAACATTTAGAGGGTGGAGATTTGTATTCATTCATGAGAGAACTTAAAAAATCAGTTTTTAATTGTCACAATAATTAAAATAAATTCAATGTTAAATTGAATTAAAAGGATGAGTACTCAGTGTTCCATTGTGGGAACCAGGAGATGGAGCACCATAAATTAAACAGGTTTTTGGTGACGCTGAGTTTTTGCATCCTCTGCTGACAGTGATTTGTTTTTTGATGGGTAGACATGTCTGTAAGGAGCTGAACTGTGAGCAAATGCCTGGGGTTTTGTGGTTAGGCTGCTTAATTTCTCTTGATATTTAAAAGCCATATACTTTTCAAGTGGTTCTACACATCAGGATGTAAGTATTGAGTTCTGTGGAAGTGTTTGCCCAGGAGGATTCCATGCTAATTATTAATTGTACTACAGCAAAGAAAGCAACAATATTCCAGGATGGTCAGATCCAGTAACATCCAGCTCTGCCCATCGTTTGCCTTGACTTTGAACTTTTGTGTGTTCCTTGATAGTGTTTATCAAACTCAAATTGTTTTTCCAAGATAGTGTTCTCATTCATCGTATTTTCCCCTGCATCCTCTCAGCTTATTTCCATTCTCTTTTCTCTGGCATGATTACTTGTTTCTTCCCTTTTAACAAAAGACTACCCAGACGTGTACCTGGCTGTCTTTTAGGTGTCACTGCCTGGTTTATCCCTTGTGCATCTAGAACATGACCAAACATCTGTCTTTTTACCTTAAAAGTTAGAATCTTTGCAAAAAAGCCCCACATTTAATTTCTCTCCTGAGAAGGAACAAAGGGTGACTACCTAGAATTACCCACAGTTACGTGGGGGCTGTGACTACATTCTTGTCCCCTTTGCAGGTTTGATTTTATCTCTTAATTGTACTGTTCAATTGATTGAAGCGTGTCTAAGATTCACAAGTCAATATTTGACTTTTGTTTTCATATAATAGTTAATCCAGTAAAAAAACCTGGTTTTACAAAGCTGCTGAGGATGATGTGTTAGTCCTTGCCTTGGCCACACACATTCAGCATTTCAGCTGTGTTCGGCTCCCCTGAAAGTAATACACAGGGTGATAAACTGCAACAACAAAATGTTAAATGTAACTTTAGTTATACCTATCTTGATACCATGTCTGGATGTGGTGGGGCTGTAGCTTGATACTGATGATACAGAGGAACAAAACCACATGGCATTTTATCAGCATTTCTCCGCTGTCTCATCCAAATGCTGTCCTTGGATTTATGCTTATTTTTTCCTTTGTTTTGAAAACTTTTAAACCCTTAGGAATGATTTGATCTCATTAATTATAGGAGCAGACAGTTCTGATAATATATGTGCAATAAAGGGATTCAGTGATACTTCTCTGTCTTATGGAGATAGTTCTTCTTATAAATTCTTTCGTGTGTAGTTAATTGAGAGTAAAAATCTTTACTGTATGTTGTATTTTTCTTCATGCAGGTCCCAGATTCTGAAAGGTAGCTGAAATACAGATGGTTGATTCTGTCCATCAGCTCTTAAAAATGTTAAATTTAATTACTGTGCAATAGCCTCTAAACCTTTTCATTGTTTGAAGCTGACCACTAGTACAATGTCCAGCCTATTGGAAAATGGTTAGCAATGCTTTCTGTTTCAATTAGCTGTATGCCTGGGGTTTAAGCTGAACACCTTTCATTAAAAAACATTTAATTTTTGAAAAGTAGTTATGTGGTTTGTTACCTTTCTGGTAACTGAATAGATCTCACTTGATTTGGAATCATATTATTTCTGTGAAAATCATGTAGTTTGTATTTTAGGATAGTGTCTTGGTCACTAGCTCACCCTGCTGCACTGAGAGCAGAAGTGTGACAATGCTCGGTGCATTTAAAAATACACCATAATAGAGCATATTCTGCAGTAAATCTGAGTTGATAGGCAAGCACCATTTCCCTTGTGAGTTTGGTCTGGATTTTTCTTGAGATCCCAGCTGAAGCAGTTATTTCTATTTTTGTCTAATATTTTCCATTGCATACCCTTTACAACACCTACCTGGGATGCTGTTTCATTGCACAATAACTAGGTAACTACAGGCAGAGGAACCACCTGCGTTTTCAAAGTAAAGATTATTTCTGTCATAGAAGAGTGTGATCCCATTGACAGCAGTCAGCTTTGTTAGGGTTTCTGCCATCGTTATCTACACTACAGTGCTAATTTAGTTGGCAAAGTCATTAAAAAATAGGAGATACTTACATTCAGTAAAAAACCTGTAACCTTCACTGTCAGGCTTCATTGCTAAAGAAGGAATTTTACTGGAATGCATGCACAAAATATTCCTCTTTAAACAAGAGCTCCACAGAGCTTCCACTCAAATCTCCCTTGTACATGTAGAAGACAAGTTTTGGGAATGAACAGGCTCAAGTGTAGGAATAATGATGGGATCTCACTTCTCCATGGTCCTCAGTGTCACAAAAGAAATGGAGGAGCAGGTTAGGGGAGTAGCGCTGCCTTCTGCAGGGCCACATCTAGGAGAGTGATTTGGGACAAGGGACTGAGAGATGGGGCAAGGTGCAATGCCTTCCCACTGCCTGAGTATAGATGGGATACTGGGGAGGAATTGCTGGTGGGAGGGTGGGCAGGCCCTGGCACAGGGTGCCCAGAGCAGCTGTGGCTGCCCCTGGATCCCTGGCAGTGCCCAGGGCCAGGCTGGACAGGGCTTGGAACAGCCTGGGACAGTGGAAGGTGTCCCTGCCATGGCAGGGGTGACACTGGCTGAACTTTAAGGTTCCTTCCAACCCAAACCATTCTGGGATTCTGTGAACCACACTTCTAGGAAGAAATGCACCTTGCTTTGCATTGAAAGCAGCTAGAGCAAAATGGTAGCAAAGAATTTTGCTCTTTACGGCTCTAAACTGGATAATGAAAATTCCTGTGTTCTCCTCTGCCGTGGTGAGAGCATACATCTGCCACATGACAATTCCTGCAGTGCTACTTAATAGTAGAAAATAACTCTGTGCAGATTGAATGACAGCCCAGCAAAATGCTGTTTTAAGGACTGCCTGCCTTTTTATGAAGAATTTAAGTGCCTTGTGATAACTCAGAAAATGAACTTTATGGGCAGTTGGCAAAAGGAAATGCCGGTGGTTTCTTTGTTCATACCCAGCAGAAAAACTCAAGCTGGTGTAGCATGGTTCACAATCTTGCCAGACCTGTAAAGTCTCACAGTCCAGTGTTTGATGTGATGGAGACAACTTAAACAGTTGGTGGAAGTGCCCTTTTTTTCCCCTATTCAAAGACAGGACAGTCTGCTCTGCAATCAGAATAACTATAAGGGAGAATATCCTGATGTGGAGCTCAGTGAGGGAAATCCAGGCAGCTGGCAGGAGTTCACATGCCAGTTTGTTCAGCTTAGGAAGCAAGAGTTGTCAAATGCACTGACAAAATGAAAAGCTCTACAAACTTCTCCTAGTGCACTACAAAAGACAATTCCTTTTTTCATTTATTACAAGTGTTCTTCAATGCCAAGAAAATAATTTTAAAAAATAGTCAAAGGGAAAAGTCTGGTAACAGTGACAGATGTGTAAGGTCCAGTGATGTTTGATCCAATTGTTTTTCCTTCTCCTGCCTTTGCTTTTCTCTTTCACCCACTGTTTTTTATTTCTCTGTTGTTTTTTCTCTCTTTTCCCTATCACCCCCCCCACCCCCCGCATAGGGGCTCAACAGAAAATGTAATAAATTAATTATATGCTGAAGTGCTTTTGCTTAGAATACTAAGGGTTGAAAAGACTGTGTTCACTTAACCCTTAAGAATTCAGCTGATTACAATATAGTAATGCTTTATGTCATGGCTCCTGTTGGGAGAATCAAGCTATGAGGCTGAGTACTAGTATGATATATTTCAATTAAAATTTTGGTGATTACTGGAGAAAACGGATTCCCTTCCAGACACATGGATGCCAGATTTGCTCACTGTAGAGACATTACCATCTAATAGCTTTATTAATAATGATTACCTGTGCACTGCCTTTATTACTCAATATTTTACACTGGAAAAGGGCACTCTAACCTTTTACTCCTTTCTGAAAGGCACAAGACCTGAATGTGATCGAGGAGGTGATCCGAATGATGCTGGAGATCATCAACTCCTGCCTGACCAACTCTCTCCATCACAACCCCAACCTGGTGTATGCTCTGCTCTACAAGCGGGATCTGTTCGAGCAGTTTCGGACTCACCCTTCCTTCCAGGACATCATGCAAAATATAGACCTGGTGAGTGATACGTGACTTCAAAGATGGTTACACTTGGTTACGTGATCTCTTTTTACTCTTGAGAGGTGGGAAATACTTATCACCTCTTACTGGTTTATTTTAAAATGTTGAGTTTTTCTTGCCTGGTTTTTGGGCCTGCACCGTGATGACTTCTGAGCATCATAGAAATACAGAGTGGTTTGGGTTGAAAGCGACCTTAAATGCAGTCATCTGAATTCTTGAACAACTCTTTCCCACATCTTTAACATGGGAGAATCAGAGCGATTTTGAAATGCCTCTGGTAAGGAATTCCCAAGCTGTGACACATCTTTCACCCCCCAAAAGGATGTCAGCTTCTCTTGACTGCCCCTTGTTAGAAACCTGCCTGTCGAGGGGACAAATGCTAATTTTCATCATCTAACAATCCTTTTCCTTTTCTCTTACTCCTATCACCAGCCTATTAATTATTATAGGGAATTATTTTTAAAGAACTAAAGAGCGGGCATTCAGCTGTCTTATTCTGTCTGTGTCTGAATGTGTGTTCTTTTCACCTGCCAAGTGTTTTCTTCACAGCAACCTTCCACTTGTGTAAGGAAACATTTTAGAAAAAAACGGAAGAAAGTTGCTATGGGTGAGAAGCTATTACCAGTGTGGCTCTCTGTGGAGTATGACTTCAGGAAACAGTTGTTAATTAATTCTGCGTCTGATAGTAGTTTTAATGTTCATATGGAGAGCCTGAGCTTCTGCTAGAAAAATCTGAAGCATTACATGTTTCACTGTCATCTAGTCATTATTTGCAGAGCTGAGAAGTGTTTGAAGCCATAATATGATCACAGGGTGCAAAATACTGGAAGGGATAGCTGAGCAGGGTGCTAAGTCTCTGGATGCACTGAATAACATATTATTGTGTCTTATAATCTGCAGAGTTTCTGGCTGATTTGCTTTTAATTGCAGGAGATTGACAGGTATCTGATTGCCCATAGAGGAAAGTAGCTTTAAATGTTAAACTGAAGTCCTGCTCTGTACCTATTCCTTCCTCTTATGTTCTCTCTTCACATTTTCTGGTCATGCAAAAGTTTGGGGAGTGGAGGACTTGAAGCTCAAAACTCTCCAAACTTTCAGCAGCTGCAGACTACAGGCAGCATGATACTGTCTGCATGATTAGAACAAGATGTCTTCAAGTTATGTAAAGAGGATATGGTGCACTGAAGATAACAGTTGTCTACATTCCTGACTGAGATAGGGACCTTCTCTGGTTACTTGCCCACATCCAGGATAACTGGTGGTGACCAGATTCTTCTGCTTGCAGCCCTGTGCCTCCCACAGACAGCAGCACGTCCTTTCCTTTGTAACAGTTAAATGTAGGTTTTCCTCAACAATTTAAACAATTCCTCCCCAAAACTATTTAATATTGGGTTACAGCATAATGCCAGTTACATTCAGAAACTATTTAAAGCTTTCCAAGGGAGCATGTTGAATTTTTAAATAGCTCCTTTGTTAGAGAAGCGAGGACGTCAAGAAAAGAATTTCTAATTTTTTTTTTTTTAAATATACCTGTCACCATCTGGCAAGTGGTAAGAGCTGTCAGGCTTGTAGATCTGAATAAAAGATGAGATTAATCTGACTCCTCATCTACCCTGTCACGTCCTGCCTTTCATACACAGTATTGGCAGCACCACACAGAATCAGTCTTTGTCTTGTGTGCAACAGCCAGAATGTTCTAACTGGTCTTGCTGTCCCTTGAAACAGTGGCAAATCATGTTAGTTTTACTGTACACGTTGCAGGGAGCTTGTCTGGGATCTGAGAAGAACCAAAATGAGTTTCTGTCCCCAAGAACTTGCCAGACTTTTCTCTGCAGTGGTGTAGCTGGGAGCTCCATCCTCACAGCTGCATGGGACACTGGATGTCTGAAATGTAGCTGTGCTCTAAAAGGAGCCAGAAAAGAAAATATCTTAAAAGATTTGGCTCAATAAATTTCTAAACTGTATGTTGCTGAAAACTGGGAGGATATACTCATGGGGAGGATCTCCCTTTTCTTGACCTGCTCTTACATTCTTGTTTCAGTGTCCATCCCAGCCTGCTTTCAGATAGAACAGTGAGCTGGCCAGGCTTTTCATATGACCAAGGCTGATTATTCAGAAAAGGATGGATCCTCCAACTTCCTGTGTAGTGGGGAGCTGTGTTGGCTTTCAGGCTGTTGTGATCAATGAAATGTTGTGGCCCAAATTGTATAAATTGTAGATGGAAATGGTAAATGTTGTGACATCTGGTAATGCAAGAGTGGTCAAGAAAAATTACCTTTCTGAAGCTCAGAGTGTGTCTGCAGGGACTCTGCTCCATCCTGAACTCCCTCTCCTGGTATTTTCTCTGGTCATAAGCAGCAAAATGTGTTTGGATTATCTGCACTCATGCTGCAGTGGAACCAGGAGTATAATTTTAACAATGGCGTTTAGTGACAGGACAAGAGACAATGGCTTCCCAGTGCCAGAGGGCAGGGCTGGATGGGATATTGGGAAGGAATTGCTGCTGGGAGGGTGGGCAGGCCCTGGCACAGGGTACCCAGAGCAGCTATGGCTGCCCCTGGATCCCTGGCAGTGTCCAAGGCCAGGCTGGACAGGGCTTGGAGCAGCCTGGGACAGTGGAAGGTGCATTGGAATTGGACTAGATGTCATTTGAAGGTCCCTTCCAAACCATTTGCAGTTCTGATTCCAGTCATCAGATTGGATTCCAGTCATCTAGAGATCCACATGAGCAGTAGGTGCCTGTTGCACACTGTGTCACTCTGGCATCCCTCTGCTCCAGCAAATTCTGCCCACCGGTTGATGAAAGATTCTCCAACTGTAAACTGTAGTCCAGATTTGTATTTCGTAGAGAAATACTAACAGACAGAGTGATAATGTTTATTGGTGCAGAAATCAGACCAAAATACAGAGCATGTAAAGTCTGTAATTAGTTTTGGGCACCAGAACAGTTGCCAGTTTGCCTTGTCAAGAATGTATGAAATAGATATAGCATGTGAAGACTTAAATGCTTATTATTTTGACTCTATTGGACATAATGTACTCATCAACCAAAAGGAAGCATGGAAGAGGTGAAAAGGCTAAAAATTTGATGAAGAATTAATTGGAGAATGTAGTGGGGATGTAATAATGAATAGTTCATGATGCAAATAGAAAAAGGCAACTGCTGCAATTCTGTGTGTGTATACCAGCAAAGAATGACCCAGAGGTGTTCTCTAAGCCTAATCACGCTGGTGACATCTTAGCTGGATTACTCTGGGTTTAGAATCTCAGAATCATTTAGATTGAAAAAGACTTTCAAGACCATTGAGTCCAGCCATTCCTCAGCACTGCCCAGGCCACCACTGTCCCATGTCCCAAGTGCCACATCCACAATGCTTTTAAACCCTTCCATGGAGTAGGGACTCCACCACTGGAGCTGTGCCAGGGCTGGACAGCCCTTTCCACAAAGGAATTTTCTTCAGTATCCACCCTGAGCCTCCCCTGGCCCTGAGCCCATTACCTCTCCTCCTGTCCCTGTGCCCTGGGATAAGATCCCAAATCCCCCCGGCTGTCCCCTCCTGTCAGGGAGTTGTGCAGAGCCACAAGGTCCCCCCTGAGCCTCCTTTTCTCCAGGCTGAGCCCCTTTCCAGCTCCCTCAGCCTCTGCTGGGGCTCCAGCCCCTTCCCCAGCTCCGTTCCCTGCCCTGGACACGCTCCAGCCCCTCGCTGTCTCTCCTGTGCTGAGGGTTCCAGAGCTGTCCCAGCACAGGGGACAGGCACTGCCCTGGGGCTGTGTCACACCGTGGCTGGGAAAGCCCAGGGGCCATTGCCCATCTGGGCACCCCTGTGCCCATGCTCAGCTGGCATGAAAGAAATTCCAGGTAGGAATAAGAGCTGTAGAAAGCAGAACCTCTGTAGGTGCTGATTTGGCGCAGGAAGAGTAACATGATGTGGTTATTTTTAAAAAAAAATGCTGCTGTGAAGTAAAATGGAATAATCTCTTTCACATACTTGTGGGTTCACAGTTCATAAGGAAAGACTTCTCCTAGGTTAGGAGAAACAAAGCACTGTGGTAGGTTTTCAGGGACCTCTGGATAGCAGAGATTTGGCAGCATGGCACTGGGCCAGAGGACAAATCAGCATATAGGCTATAGGCATCAGGGCTATAGGCACAGGTAGGTGTGGGGATGCCTCTGCAGCCCTACCAGAGCTCCGACCAGAGCAGGAATTGCTTGGGTAACCTTCAGTACAGACCTGGCCACAGTAACTCTGGGCTCTTCCTCAGGATTTGGACCATTCAATCTTTCTGGAGATACACATAATCTGTGTGATTCATCATTGAGGCAAAAATAGGTGAATGTATAAGGGTCATCAGTATATTGACCACTTTTTATTGAAAACTACTTATCTGCCTTTGTGTTTTTAAAAATCTAAAAATCACCATTACCAGCTGATTTGGAACATATGGAAACCGTTAATACTGTATAGAGGAAACTGAAGTCAAAATACTTTCTGTTTTCTATTACTTTACCTTTCATTTTAGAAAGCCATTTTAGTAGGAGATAGTGCATCTTGTTTAGCTAAAATAGGATATTCTTCTTCTGAATGGTGAACAAAGCGGAATGCTATGGTTCCTCTTCTGGCCTTGTGCAGAAATATTTCAGCTGGGAGCTGTCTATGTGCCTCCACTTCAGAGGTGGTCTGTAATTTGGTCAGCCACCTCAGATATGTCAGGAATTTGGTGGAGACTCTTCACTTATCATTCCTAAAGATGTGTTTGGTTCATGGCCATGGTGAGAACTCCTTGGCTTTCACTGCTCTCATATTTCCTACAAGTGAGCAACTGATACCAGGTGGTGGAACAGGCCTAACTAGGAGCTGCTAGAATTTTGTTTGCAAAATAGTGTGATAGACATCAGGAGGTTGGGAGCAATGGTTTAGTGATGCAAAGGATTCAATTGATGCCATTTCCTGCAAGGAATTCAATTCTTCAAAGTCATTTTCCCTGCTAGATTTTAAAATCAATCAAGTTGGCTTTGCTCTGGCATAGCAACCCCTGTTGTAAGACCTGCAGGACTTAAGAACTAAGTTTTTATGGCTTTCCTTAAAATGTCCTTTGAAAAACCTTGATCCTGCTGATTACCAGAGCCTGGCTAAATACTCTAAGGATCTGGGGGTTTGGTGGGTTTGGGTTTTTTTGGTTGTTTGTTTGCTTTGGGGGGGATATTTTTGCCTGTTGTTTTTCTGTTCACTCTTACACCCTAGGAGTGAGGGTGTATACCTGGAATACCTCATCTGTCCCTGAACATGTTCTTAATTTCAAGGTGATTCTGAAAAATACAGTACTTCAAGTTTGCTGATTAACCTCTTGTGTTTCTCCTGCTATTGAATCACCTGAAACTGTTTCACCCCTTCTTAAATCAGCGAGGTTTGGCATTGCCTCCCATTTGCTCCAGGTATGACTACTGGATATCAAATGTAGCTGTGATTTGTGTTTCCCTACGGAAGCTACTTAGTTGAAGTGCTAATCCTGTGGTACTTCACAGCAAGAGGTTTGTTTTTTTTCTTTTCTTCTCCATTCAGTGTGCCATCAATACAGCATATTACTCTCCCAGTGGTGAATGTGGCTGGAAATAAAATACTCAAAGTGTTTCTTTCAATCACTTTCAAAGGGAAACAAAATTGTTAAAAACAGGTTCAAAAGTTACTCATTTTGTGCCAAGTGATTTTTTTCTTGTATCTTGCAGAGCTGACCTTTGCAGTTGCAGGCAGAGGAGGCAGCAACGTGTTGTACTGTTATTTTTAGCTGGAGGAGAAGGAGAGGAGCTGTCATGTTCATTAAGCAGTGGCACTGCCTGGGCTGCCACAGGCCTCATGGCACTTCAGCATCTGCTGACAGAATCCAAGTGGAGAAAACATCTTGTCCTTGATAGCTCTGCTGTTGGCATGCTGTAAAGGGAAATATTTTGTTAATTCAGCCTTGCAGCCCGATTGAAAACAATAGTTGGGTGAAATAACAGATGCTGTGGTTGTTCCCTCACAATCTCAAAAATTTTCTCCGAAACCTAAAATATTGCCTTTAAATGAAAAATGTTTCTAAATCATTCTAATCTTGTTTTACTTTCAATAATCTCTGGCAATACCTTGTAAGTTTACTGTTTAGAAAACAAGAGGAGAAAGTATGAGTTTCTCATGGAAAATTGGCCTTTAGGAAGAAATTCTCACCATGAGGGTGGTAAGTTCCTAGCACAAGTTTCCCAGAGCAGCTGTGGCTGCTCCTGGATCCTGGGAAGTGCCCAAGGCCAGGCTGGAGGGGGCTGGGGGCAACCTGGGCTGGTGGAAGGTGTCCCTGCCCACAGTAGGGGGTGACACTGGATAAGTCCCTTCCCAACCAAACCATTCTGTCAGTCTGTGATTAAAACCAGTTTTGGAAATCACTATAGAAAACAGTTTTTGTATAAAAATATTAATGGTATTTTAATGCAAACCCTGGCAAGGCCTGAGTTGGAGGTGGCTAAGCCAAGTTCCCTGTGCCCATTGTACCACAGGTCTGGGTGCCTTGCACAGCCAGGATTAGACTCTGCACAGGGCAAGGCTCTCCATACTCCCACTGTTTTATCTGGACAGGGGTCAGATATTCCTTCAGAGGGGCTTTCAAATCCTGGATTAGAAGTGCCTTTTAATCTCTGTTCAAGCCAGACTGGATAGAGAGCTCTTAGGATATGTTCCTTCATAGAACATATTCATGTTCCTTATGTTCATGGAAGGAGCATAACCTTTCAGTACTCAGCATGACTAGGAAAAGACTTGTGGTGTTTCTTCTTACTCTTCTTCTTTAAGCAGTCTTTGCAGTTGTTTTCTATTTTCTTAGACCAGTTGCCCAAATAATTTAGGAGAAAATTAATTTTCAGAGTAGACACCATCTCTCAACCCTGTTTATTTCCCCTAAGATCTGGGGTTTTTCTATTAATACAGTTATATGCTCAGTTGGTTTTAAAACATATACTAAAACCTGAAACTCATTTAATACTATTCACCCAGGAGTTTTTTCTAGTTTTTTACTTTCGATGGGACAAGGAGTGAAAATCTGTTAATTTTCATTTTTATTTTAAACTCACCTCTGTTACTTAAGTGTAGAAGATATTTAAAGCTCTTTCAAAGGAAAAGGCTACTCTTCCTTATTCTGATGTTGAGCTTTTATATTTTTATATCTGACTAGATTAGTAGGAAAAGTGTTAGACCCTCTGCTACAGATGTTGGAGCTTGGGCATGAGGGATGTAATACTGGATGCTTTTTGGTTGTATTCCTGATCTGGAGCTAATAAGAAAATGCCTTCTTTAGGATCTCATCTGTGTAATTCATCTTCTTTTACTTTTCTTTTTTGCTTTTCTGTGTTCTTACTTCATTGGGATACTTGTGGATACCTCACTGTTTCATTGGGGTATTGTGCTCTCAGGGTCCAAACAAGAGGTACTTCATTTCTATATTGTTTGAAGTAGTAAGGCAAATAATTCCTACAGATAAGTACCATTATTAAAGTAGATATTTTTAATTTTAGTCATCAACTACACATCAAAAATAGCCATTCTTAGCTCTCTAAAATGCTGACATAGCCTTAAAATACTGGAAGCCTGTCTTGCTTTTGTTCTTTTGAAATATAACCCAAAGAAGATTAGTACTTTTACCACAAAAACATAAGTCTTTTAAAAACATGTTAAGATTGAAGAGTTTGACTTCCCAAAATAGGAAACGTCAGAATTCAGGGAGTATCTGTGAGCTTCATTCAGCTTTTTTTACATGTTTGCATTATGATAGTATTTTATCCTTTTGGTTAAAAGTTAAATATTAAGTTTTGCTTTTGTTGTGGTTTAGCAGAACTTGAGCTAACAAGGCAGTGCCACTGGGATGGATTCTCTGCAGAAGCCTGCCCTTGGCGAGAATGAGTTTCACCAGTGATTACTGACAACAGAGGACTGTTGAAATGCAGGAAGATGTTTTTTTCTTTCAAAGTCTGTGGGCAACTTGCTTGTTCCTCTGTGAGCTGTGTGTACTCCACCAGCAATTTGTCCCAAACTCTGTGCCAAAACCATGTCAGCCTCACTCTGAGGTCCTCACGCTCTTTGCACAAGCTGTTTCTTGCTGTTTTACTCTGTTATGTCTGGTCCCTCCCTCCAGCTCCTTTGCTTATGAACTCAGCACATCTTCCTACTCCTGTTTTCTTTCTAAGGATCAGAGATCACAGTGCTCCACCAGCTCCTTATCTCTGAGAATGTAAAAGCCTACCTGTAGCATCCACCAGAGGCAGTGAAATTCTCCCTTTCTGCTCAAGTATGGAGATAATCGTAGGACAGCACAGAAGATTAAACCTGAATTTTCTCTTGACTGATTTCCATACTTCTGTTGTTAGAAGCAAAATAAAACAGGGGCAAAAACCCAAAACAAATACTACAATCCCATGACAACCCCAAAAAGCAACTTCCAGCAACTTTAGTCTGCCTGTCTCATTCACTTGGTGCAAGAGTTTCTAGAGATCCCAGCAAATCTTCCAGCTCAAAACAAGGGCTGGGCTTTCTGTGGGGGAAGTCACAAACAGGAACAACAAATTTGAATCTCACAGTAATCAAGCCATCAGCTGTCTTTGTTTTGTGAACAGCAGCTGAGCTGGGAGGCATAATTAGGGTAATGGTTTCTGGCTCCAGCTGTGTCTCACTACAGAACAAAAAGAGCTCAGCAGAGATTTTGTAGTATAATACACTTTTCCCCCCTTCTACTTGGGAGAATTATCGAAGATTACTCGATGGACTGGGACTGTGATTCAGATACAAGTGAACATCAGTATTTTTCCACAGAGTGTATCAAAAGCTCACAGGATTTTGCAGAATCTGCCATCAGCATCATGCTTGCCTCCAGCCCAGGAGTAGCCAGGTGCTCTGGTGCAGACAGGCTCCACCAAGTGCCTCTTGTGATACTTCCAGAGGGTTCCAAGTAGGTGTTGAAATTTTTCCCCAGACCTTTTTTGTGTTTTGAGTTCTGGATCCCCTGTGTGACAAAGGAGTTTTCCTGGGGTAAGGGATGGGTTTTGCAAAGTGTGTTCTTTTTGGATGAAAGGAGCTATAGGAATGAAGGTTTTCTGATGTCTCACATGGATAACTGTCGGTGGGATGTCTGCTTCTGGTGTGACCTACTGAGCTTGGAGAGGGATAAAAGTTAAAGCCTGACCTAGCTGAGTTCTAGCTAACAAGGACCAGCTGGGTCACAGAAAAGGAGGTTGGAAGGGAAATATGGGAAAAATCAACTTGGCTTCACCAGGGGGATGTCTGGAACATGAGAGGGAATTTGCAGGATTCCTTGGGCCTAGAATCCAGGATGTGCAAGGTATGTGTGGCACTTGGGGTGGATACTGGGTTGAGGAGGAGCTTTGTAGTGTGGGCTTCATTCTCACTGTCCACTTACTGCAGCTTTGAATGCTGCACAACTCCCAGGAAATGTAGTCTCTCATATTGAGATGCTTTTCCTAAAGCCTTTTGTCCAAAAGTCAGTGGAAGTGTAATGACTTTACTGCTTTACAGTGAAAGTAAATTTCCAGCTCAAATCATAGAAAGGCTAGAAGAACTCAAAAGCCTGATGGGCAGAACTGACAGAAAGCAATATAGGCATATGTCAGTGCACAGTACTTGAAAATGTAAATTTATTAATTCAGCTATGTGTGTTAAATTGTAAAATCATCTGTCTGTTAAAAATGACTGCAGTAAGATGTTAAAAGTTGTGCTAACTTGATATTAACAAAATCTCCCTGGCTGTGACACAGGCAATAATGTGATTATTCTTTAAGAAGTGCAGATACAGCGGTGCCAAAAAAGAAGATGACAGCTTTGTGTATAAATCAACCCAAAGATCTCTTCTATTTATTTATGTGCTGTGATGTTTCATTCCAGGTGATCAGCTTTTTCAGCTCCCGATTAGAGCAAGCTGGAGCTGAGCTGTCAGTGGAGCGAGTTCTGGAAATCATCAAGCAAGGAGCTGTTGCTTTGCCCAAAGACAGGCTAAGAGTAAGTACTCAAGACCTCATCACTCAAAGTGTACTGTTCCTATCAATTACACATACGTGCCCTTTGTATCTGTAACTTCAAAAAATCATCTCTCCTCTCAGTAGTGACTGATAAGTGATTACACTGTCGATTGCCATATGTGTACGTTCTCATTTAAATTCCTAATTTCTGCTAAGTTTTTGGGTGAGTTTTTGTGATTAGTTATTAAATTGAAGTGTGTGGAAGAATTAAAATTTGCTGAAGCTAAGGTTTTCTTCATCATATTCTGAAGATACAGGCTATGGAGATACTCTCCATCTGTTGTTTAGTTATGCTGTTATCAAACATTGGTAATTCTCTCTTTTGATTAATTTCTTTTTCTGTTTCTAGTGTTCTGCACCTCTGTCTGGGTCTGTATTAAATGCTATAAAGATAAATTTGAGGGGCTTTAGTTAAGAATTACCCAACCTAGTGAAAATCAGTTCAGGATCTGTAAGTCTGGTCAACATGGTGATGAGCTTTCTGTATAATCCTGAGCAGTCCCCTCCCCTCCATTCCTTTCTGAGAATCTTTCAAATCTCTTGAGGGATTTACCAATGACAGGCTAAAATCCATTAATGGCTGTGTGATGTTTAAATACTACAATAAAGAAATCTGTGTAAGTGAGTAAGTAAGCAAACGAGAGCTGTGTGTGTTTTTTAAGCATGATGAATCTTGTTTCTCTGTTATGCCAAGTGTATTTTAAATACTATCTGTTTTCTGCAGAACTATTTTTGTTGCTACTCTGTGATAAGGGAGTGAGGGCACCATTTCTTTTGTGGTAACTTTAGTAAAATATCCTCTGATAAGGCACACTGAGTCCGTACGGCCACTGGCGACGGCTGGTAATTTATTTATATGCTGGTAATTTTAAAACACCCAGTGGGAATTTTCTAGCTGGCTGCATATACTGATGTCTTTCCTGCAGTTCCCTGCGTCCCTGAGATGGCACATCATCAGTCACTCAGACTGAATTCCTTCAGGAGAGGTTGGTCTAGAGTCCATGTCCTGAGCCACAGTACAGGAATAGCCTGAGTAACACCAGAGCAGTTGTTGTATCCAAATCCAGCCCTTCAGGTTGTCCTCTCTATGTGGTGATGCTGTGAATACAGAGGAACACTGGAACTTCGGCGGTTTCTATGACAACTTGTTCTTATGTGCAGATATTTAAAAGCTCTTACATTGAGGCTGCAGTTATTCCTTCTTGACAGAGAGCCATCACCAAATAAATTCACTGCTTAGAAAAAAATGAAGGTTTTCTCAGTTACTGAGCATGCCACATTGGCTGACATGTCAGACCACAATTTACAGAAATGCTGTTTCTGGAGTGAAATCCCATCAAGTTTCAATTTTCTACACTAACGATATACAATATTCAAAATCGTATATTTATATTGCCACTTAAAGCAACAAACCAACAGTTTCTGGCATGTGTCTAGCTCTGTAAGTCTTCACCAAACAGTCAAGTACTTCCAGTTTTAAGGATGCCAAGTGTTGCTTGGAGCACTTCCCTTTCCTCTGGAGCACTTGAGTTTTGGGACAGACTTACAAAGGGGATACAGCCAGCCTGGCACATCAGTCTTCTATTTTGACCACTTACCTCTACTGGGTCTTTTCCCTTTTTCCCTTTTTCCCTTTTTCCCTTTTTCCCTTTTTCCCTTTTTCCCTTTTTCCCTTTTTCCCTTTTTCCCTTTTCCTCTTTTTTAATAATTTTGCTGAGCAGCAGTTCAGCAGTTTGGTCAGAGCAGGTTACTTTTCCATGTAGAAAAAGTGACATTGACGTTGGGGTGGGGCATTCGTGTATATATATATAGATATATATGTATGCATTGTCATGCATCAGTTTGTACATGCAAATAACATCCTTCCTTTACACAGAGTGATGAGGAGCAGCACGTTTCCCTCCTATAGAAATGTTCTTGTGAGTTTTTGTGCCCTCTGTCCTTGTGCCTCTCTCCTAGGAGTCTCTCTGTTCCTCAGGTCTTCCCACTTCAGTCTGAGGTTTTCAGGGGAAGCTATTCTAAAGCTCGACAAACTCATATTAAGATCAGACTGAAGATACAGTTACACAATAACTCTGGCAACTCTGAGGCATTTCAGCAGCTAAATAAAGGAGAAAGCTTTAATCCTTATGTCTTTAATGACACTCTCTGGGTGAGTCTGGATGGGTGGGAGCAGCTCTACCCACGCTGCCTTTGATGGCTCCTTTCAGGGAGTTGTGCAGATCCACAAGGTCCCCCCTGAGCCTCCTTTTCTCCAGGCTGAGCCCCTTTCCAGCTCCCTCAGCCTCTGCTGGGGCTCCAGCCCCTTTCCCAGCTCCTCAATGTCTCTCTTGTCCTGAGGGTTCCAGAGCTGTCTCCAGGACCAGGGGCAGCTTGTGCTCAGACAGTTCGGACAATGTCTGGAGGAATTCTGAATCTGTTGCATCTGTGTTGACGCAACCTACACGTAATTCCAATGTGCAAAACTGTGGAGCTCAATCCCAAGAATTATATATTCAGCTTTGCAGTTAATTGCAACTAATTTTCAAGCCACCCTTGCCGTTTGCCACAGCATACTGAAGTGCTGTAAAGTACAAGAGACCCTGCAGAGATATTATTCCTGCCTCCTAGAAATAACCATCTTCAGCTGAAGCACTCTGGGGAAGGCAGTTGGAACACGGATATGATTTGGAAAATGAGGGCTGAGGCAGAGCTTTTACTCACTCACTTCCCTGCAGCTCAGACAATGATGTTTTTTTCTTGTGTGTAAGTACCCAATATGCATGGATGTTTTCAAGTGAATGTTTTCAAGTTGCTTATCTTGGCCTTTGTTGAGGAAGTGAGCATTCAAGAGGTGCTACACTATTCAGGTTCTGAATCTGTTGCTTAGCCCATAGTTCAAACATGAATCAACGTCAACTAAAAATAACAGCACTTAGAGCCACGATCCTCATCTGCATAATGGAGCTTATCAGTTTGGGAGCACACCCTGGTGCTCCTGCTCCCTTCCACTGTGGGAAGTAACACGGGATGCAAAGTGAGCATGTGTGATAGCAGTAGGTCATGGATATGTATATATATATATATATATATACATGTGTGTGTGTTAGGAAAGATTTTCTTAGCAAATAATTATTGGGAAATGGGAGATCTAACTCAGATTTTCCTTCCAGTCCTGGAGCAGTCTGACTGGAGACAAACAATATAATTAACATTATTTTAAGCATATGCTTCTAGCTGTGTACTGTGGAAGGCCAAGAAAGTCCAAGCTGAGCAATTAGCCTTTTAGAAGACTTCTGCACAAACAGAGAGATAAAGGGCAGGTGCTGAAATCAAGAGCTGGTGATTTCTCCCTCAGTCTGTGGGAGGAGATAAATGAAGTTAATATGCCCAGGATGGAGGCAGAAGCCATGGCGTGGAGATAGAGCTGTCTCCTTCGCAGACGAGCAGCCCACAATCCAGGCTCCCTGCTATATTGCAGAAGCTTATTAAAGGCAATTTAGAGATCATAGTGATAGGTGAAAATTAGCCTCATTCTTTCTTTCTCTTTATTTTTTTTTTAAGTTCTCAGGCTGCCTTCCTTCCCTTTGGTGAACTATCTGTACTTTCAGGATTAGGAGAGTGAGAGAAGCGGGACCGTGTCTGGAGCCTGTGACTTATCTTAGGATTTCAAGGGGAGTTAGCCAGTAGATAACAACTCTTCTGCAATAAGTGGGAAAACTTGTCTCAAATGCCAGCTTGTGACTGGAAACTGACATTTGGTTTCATGGAGTGATCACACTTGGGAGGCCATGTTTAATGCTTTATAAAAGAAAAGTTCCCATTACCTAAGCCACTTAAGATGGAGATTTGTTTTTCATGAGCATTTTCTGATCGGCTTGTATTTTTCCCCTACTCCTTTTCTCCCCATGCCAATGAGTATTTTGTCATCAGTGTGCACTCTGTCAGATGTTCTTTGTGTGCTATGCAGGCATGCCATTATGCCATCAACTCTTGTGTTTTTGATATGGTACAAGATTTAATATTTATTGAAGTGCATTTGAGTTCGATGGGCATTAAAATTTCACAGAATATGTAAAAGGAGAAGAGGTAAAAGCCTTCAGTCTCTTGACAGAACAAGTTTTGCTTTAGGTGTTAAAAGCACTTCTCATAGGTTTCCCCTTCTATTAACAATGTACTTCCAACTCCATCAGCTTCCATTTGTTTCACTGAAAAAAGCTGCTAATCACTAAGGCACCAGAGCACAGGGGAAGAGTAAATTGTCATTGTGGTGATGGCAAATACTGCCTGTGAGGTGGACCAAAGCAGCTTTATATCCCTGGCACATCATCCTGGGAAAGCAGCACTGGCAGTTCAGCTACAAAAACTGTCATAAAAATAACATGGTTATTGACTGAGGTGGCAGTGAATTCAGCAGGGGATGTCAAGCACAGGTGCTTTGGTAGAATCACAGAATCATTTAGGTTGGAAAAGCCTTCCAAGACCACCAAGTCCCATCATTTCCCTAGCACTGCCCAGGTCACCACTAACCTAACCACTAACCAGAAGTGCCACATCCACACAGCTTTTAAATCCCTGCAGGTATGGGGGCACCAACACTGCCCTTGGCAGCCAGAGATTGACAGAGCTTTATGTGAAGAAATTTCCCCTGATGTCCACCCTGAGCCTCCCCTGGCCCAGCCTGAGCCCTTTCCCTCTCCTCCTGTCCCTGTGCCCTGGGATAAGATCCCAAATCCCCCGGCTGTCCCCTCCTGTCAGGGAGTTGTGCAGAGCCACAAGGTCCCCCCTGAGCCTCCTTTTCTCCAGGCTGAGCCCCTTCCCAGCTCCCTCAGCTGCTCCCCATTAGACTTACGCTCATGGCAAATCAGAAATCAGGAATGACCATAAAAGAAAGTGTGTGTGAAGTCTGCAAAATCAAAGGAGCCTAAGTGTTGTCTTGGCTTGGATACTGAGCTATCTTTGGAAGAATTTTCCTGCTTCTGCAGATGTTCCTCCCCGGGAGGAGACATCATCTGTTGAGCAGTCAGTGGTGCCATCACAACTGCAGAGGGACAGGGCACAGGCAGCCCTGCAAAGGAAATCGGTAGTGTTCCATATGTAAGCACCCTGTTGATTGAAAGAAACCATCCATTGCCCCATTTTCTATTAGAATTGCTCATTACAATTTAGTTTTTCCCCCACAGTCCTGCTATTCTTAGTCCTGAGTGGTTATTTGGCCACAGCAAGATGTTGGATTCAGGATCCAGACCAGTGGTCTTTAATAATCCAAATTGATCCTTGGGGCAGATCTGTAATTACTTTAAAAGCTATGTGGAGCTTTTGTATGTTTGTTTTACTGCTGTTACACTTATGCTACTGTGGAGTTTTTGGTGGATAGTGCACACCGTATGGTGTGACACCGTAAAGGGGTAGGGAGAGAGGAGTTACAGAGACCAGCAACTCCTTTACGGAGCTCCAGGGCACAGCACTAAGCAAGAGAGACAGAAAACTTCCTTAAAAAAGAAATTCATCCAGTTCTTCCTGATTTTTTTTTTTCTGGCTCAAAGGTCAAAGTTCTTATTACAGTGGAAGCTGATTGTGTCTAATACATCCTTAGGTCTGACGCTAGGCAGGCGTCTACAACACAGACTTCCTTTTGCTGACCCTCAGCTGCTGTTAACCCTTACCCTGAAGATCAGATTAGTGACAGAAGTGTAAGAAAGTTTTAAACAAAGTACTTTTTGGGCCTTTCCAGAACACTGACCATATGCTAAGAATAAGAGTATTTATGGATTGTGTATTTCCTTCTGACAATTTATACCCTCAATTAAGATGTCAGACTTCCCTGCTTCCGTGAGCTGACCTGTAAGTGATGGACAATAACTCACGTTTCTTTTGAAGGCATTTGTTTTAGAGGTCGGCTTCTCAGAGACCTCAAGTAGAGAAGAATATCCTCTGCGTCCCTTGAGAAATATTGTTTTGGGTAATCAAAATTCCAGGGGGAAAAAATGATCTTGAAAGTTTTGATGGGCTTTGTGGTCAGAAAATAACTTATCATTGTGAAACTGTGAGCAGTCAAAGACATGTCTGCACTTAGCTGACTCTGGCTAATCTTACAGTGGGATTATAAACCTGTCTGTCTGTCTGAGCCAGGGCAAACCCTTATGCAGGTGCTTTTCTATTAATGTAAGCCTCTCTACTTAAATTGGTGAAAATGAGTTGAAACTAAACTGAATGACACCACTTTATAATAAGTATGTCCAAGCAAGAGTTTCTATCATTTAAATCTGTTTAATTAAATGGTGCAAACTTGTGTGTAGGCAAGATCTAAAGTACGTGAAAAATACTATGGAAAAACTGTGATTATTATAGTGCTTGAAGTTAGATACTTGCTGACGTAATGGGTTGTATGGGAACTCTTGGCTTGGTAGTTTGAAACTTTACAGGAAGAAAAGTAAAGGCATCATCCCAGAAGGGAACGAAAGCATTGGGGGTTTAGTTCAGAAATAAATTACCACCCTTTGAAGCATTAATGTGATAATCCACAGAAATGTGACTTTAGTGGGAAGTAGAGTTCAGTAGCTAGTTAGAATGCATAGCATGTTAACAAAAAAATTTGCTTATGTGCCTGGTTGCTTTAACACTGAAAAAGCCAATGGCCAAAGTAAATTCACTTTGCCACCTGTGGATTCAAAGTCATGGAATCACAGAATAGTTTAGGTCAGAAAAGCCCTCTAAAATAAGTTCTGCCAAGGAGGCCAAGGCCACCACTAACTCATGTCCCCAAGTGCCACATCTACATGGCTTTTGAGCACTTAAATGTTCAAAAGTCTTTGAAATGTGATGACTCTTGAAGTGGATTTTAGCAGTCTTTTGAGAGCCTTGTTTGTAGCCACGTGTAATGCAAATACAGCTGATGAGTTGGATTGAATGCTAACAACACTTCATTTTAAGAAGCATCCTTCAGGTAAAATGGAAGGAATCAGTTAACTTAGAGACATTAAGGAAAGAGAAGTAAATTCTACTGCAGTCCTTAGCAACGTAGTTTGACTTGAAACTTGCTATTGACGGAGCTTTATATTGCTGAGCTTAAGGTGTTTGAAATGTTGGCATAGGCTGGCAGTGTTGATGAGTCATTTATCAAGCATATTTATTTTTTTTTCAAAGTTTGGTTTGATACTTTTATATTAAATAAACCAAACAAAAAAGCTTAACAAGAACTCTTCATACAGTTACCCATTCCTGTAAGTATTTGCATGGATTTTGGCTGTCATACGTGTCAAGATTTGGGTTTCTTTGGTGTGGTGTAAGACGAGTCCCTTTGCATACAAGGTCTTAGCTACAGCTGAGTATTTTATCTGCTTGAGTGTTGTCAGGCCGAGCAGCAGTGGTGTGCACCGTGGCACTCACAGCCTCTCCCTGGCACTCCCAAAGAGAGTTCACTCACACTGTAACTGACACCATATTTACATGTTACTCTTAAGGCTGTTTGAAAAGGGGATGTGCTTTCCACCTTTCCCCGGTTGTCTTAGGAGTGTGAAAATTATACAGTATCACATTCTTTAAATTATTTTTGTAGCATCATGGGGAAAGGGATGAAAAAAAACCTGAAAAAAACACCAAAAACCACCCCTCAAATGTTTCCAGGAAACTAAATTTTACAAATGTGAATGCTTCTGAGAAGCCAAACAAGTTAGGTTTTCTTTTACACAGCAGCTGTCAGTCAATTTTGGGATTAAAACCAGCTTTTTAACTTGAGTTTACTTCAGTGGTTATGAATTCTTTCATGGAGGCAGAGAAAAATAAACAGTAATTTTTGGCATTGTTGACTAGAACAAGGAAAAAAACCCAGCTATTTTATTTTGCTTGTCTGCCTGGCATACAGTTAAAAACATATTAATGCTTTTCTGACACCTCCCTATTGAAGAGTAATATAAACATCACTGCAGCATCAACATAAGAAAAAAAGCATTAGCAAATTTTTGAATCTCTGATCTTTAAACTGTTTCTCATGTAGTATCAGTTTCTTATTGTAAAGAACCCAAAAATCCCTTTGAACACAAAATAGTAATCATGCTTTTAACTTAGACCACTTGTGTAAAGCTATTCTTAACAGATGAAGAATAAACTGAGAACTTCAGTTTTGTTTTCTTCCTAGTCACTGAAGCATTCATTTCCATGGGGAAAATCCTGCTTCCACTGGAAAGCTTTTGTGATGGCTCCAACATTCTCAAGGTTGTCAGGCTGTATCTTTGTGCTTAGGAGATGGTGGCAGGCGTGATGCAAGGCAGGCTCCGAGGCTGTGTGTGTCCTGTGGTGGGGAGTGTGTGGTTCACAGTGACTGGTATTAGTTTGGAGGAAAGAGGGACTGTGCTTCATGTTCCCCTGCCCTCTCCCTGATTTCCCTGGCAGCTGCTCTGCAGGGATTGCATTGATTGCATGGTAGCTCAGAAAGTGAAGCTGGTGCCATGGTCATGAGCCTGGTGAGGCTCTCACGTCATGAGAGCTGTGTTTCTGCCTGTGCTGTGAGTGAGCAGAGCAGCAAAACTGGGTCTGTGAGCTCCTGACCTTCAGCCACCTCAGCTGGAGAGGATTGAGAGAAGCAGCTCAAGGAGCAATGGGATGGAGGTAGAGCTTTGTTAGCAGGTGCACAGTCAGCTCGAAGAAGCTGGGAGTGACTCAGGTTATCCACAAGAAATCCGTCAGCTTTTGCTCACTTTCATCTTGAATAGTTTGCATTTTGTCACCCTTCTTGGTGAATAACTTCTGTTACACAGATTCAGATAGGCACTGATGTCTGAATACCTTCAATGTAATTCGACTGTTTGTTGTAAGTTTAGGTTATAGATATCAGGAAGAAATTCCTGGCTGTGAGGGTGGTGAGGCCCTGGCACAAGGTTTCCCAGAGAAGCTGTAGCTGCCTGTGAAAGTGTCCAAGGCCAGGCTGGATGGGACTTGGAGCAACCTGGGATAGTGGAAGGTGTCCCTGCCCATGGCAGGGGGTTGGAACAGGATGAGCTTTAAGATCCCAGCAACTCAAACCATTCTGCAATTCTGCAATAGAAATACTAACTCTCCAGTGCAGGTCTTTC
>WBND01001060.1:51185-67336 GCA_013398595.1 Tychaedon coryphoeus | reverse complement strand
TGAATCGACGCATCCTATAGCTCCAGTTTTAAACCCCTCCTTCACAGCCTCACTGATGCCAAAATCTAACCAATAATGAATGATTTATCATTCTGTATTTGGCTTTTTCCTGTTGGAAGGGTGGGGGCAAGATCCTCAACTCCAGAATACCGAGTCACTCCTAGCACTTGGCTCCGAAACGCATAAACAGTGCGCACTGTTACAAGTCCCATCCCCACGCCCGTATTACACAGCCATGTGTTCTCAGAGTTCCTAGAGCCTGATGTCAGGCACTGTGCTGGTGCTGGGTGTATTTTCTGATTTCCTGGGGGTCTCACGTGTGGCTGTGCCGCAGCTGGGGCTCGCAGCGCAGTCTGGCAGCACCGGCGTTGCGCTGGTGCCGCTCGGCTGGGCGGCGATAAGCAAAGAGACAGTCTGGCTCCTTCCAGGAGCCTCTCGGTCATGTCTGAGCGCTCGGCAGTTCCCAAAGCCTCTGGCTGACTTTCCCCTGTGGACCGTTCATTTATCAGGAAATGGAATTGGTTACAGGATTTCGCGCGCTGCCAAACCTCACTGACGAAATCGGCCCCGTTCCTGCCCTCAGAAGTAGGAAGAATGTGTTAACTCTTTGTGCTGGCGCTTGTTTTTAGTGCTTTTGCTGAAAATAAGCCAGGTTCCTTCCTACTTTTAAAGATTTCTGGAAATTGCTGACACACTCTCACCTTTTATGAATATGCTACTAATGCAGGATAATTTTGCCAATTACATTTAGCTCTTTGCATCACAGTTACCACTGTCTTTATAAATATTATTTTAGGGCAATTGAATTATGTTAATGGGAGATTTGCCTGCTGAATTCAGCGTATTCTTGCTTCAAAAAATGTCTTCTGAATTAGAGGAGTGAGAATTAAGATTTATTAAAAACATAAACAATGCTTTGTTGTTTAAGGGAGGCTTTAAAGCCTAAGTTGCATGTATAGCTTATACGTAACTTGTAGGAGCTTAACCAGAATTGAATAGAAATATGTCTTTAATTATGTATATAGGATGACAACAAAAAAACCAAGTGCGTTTCTTTCTATGTTCTGGTTTTGCATACAGTTACAAACCCAGCTGCCTAATGGCAAGGTAAACACCACTCTTTTTAGATGGTATTTGGAGGTCTTTGTCTTTCATTATGGATCAATTTTATAGCAAACTATAAAAAACAAAGGCACTTTTAAAAATGCAAATGCATATTTTTTTGTGACTCACCAGACTCCAGGCTGCTCTGAAGTTTGCAGGGCAGAGCTGGTGGTCAATCACAGAAGCATCTGGGCTGGAAAAGCCCTCTAAGACAAGTGCAGCTGTTCCCCCAGCACTGCCAAGGCCATCACTAACCCCTGTCCCCAAGTCCCACATCCAAACAGGTCTTAAACCCCTCCAGGAATGGGGATTCCACCACTGCCCTGGGCAGCTGTGCCAGGCTGGTCAACCCTCTCAGTCAAGAAGTTTTTACTAATATTCATGCTAAACATGAGCAAATTCTCAATTGTGCAAGTTGCATTGAGAAGCAAGGAGCCATTTTGGTTTTATTAATTTCTTTCTATTGATCAGAGGTACTCCTGAGGATTTTTTGTTTATCCAGTGGTCAACATCTGTCTCCTAAGACTCGCTAATTTCATCCCTAATCAGCTGAGCTCACTCTTTTTGCAATACTCTTACTGTGTCACACACTGTGCCTGTGTGTTTCAGAGGGGGTGGAGAAATGACCATTTGCAGGTTGTCTGCTGGTGGGTGCAGGTGTCTGTTCCTGTACCACTTGAATCATTTCAGTTTGTGCAACGATGTGTTGCACTGGGAGCATGTCTCTCATAGCACATCAGTCTATTTTAATGCAATCAATAGTTGTAACCTCCCATGTATGAAATTTCTAAGCCCAGAGGTAAAGCACAGAGCACATATGGTAATTATTATGTCTGGAAGTGGTTGCTGCATTAATTGATAGCAGTAGCAAGTAATGCAGTCTCAGTTAATTTCATTGCTTCTTATACAAAAATCCTCTAAACAGAATTTTTGCAGTCTAATACGGTAGAGTGTTTTTTCTCCTTTTTATTATGAGCAAATCACTGTGAAAGTATTTAGAGCTCTCTTAGCTCATTTAGCTTTGTGGCAATTTGTGGTCCTTTGTTCCATAAACAAAAAGTGGCTGAAAACAGCTCATCCACAACCTGTGAAAGCATGTGTAAGCCTCATCTGCTGCTCTCTGAGACATGGTTGGTGTTGCAGGATCTGCCTGGGGCTGGTGCCAGTGAGGGACCCTGCTCATGGCCTGCATCCTGCAGGCCTGAGCCACTGCAGGGGAGGATAAGTGGGTGATTTGGCCTCACTGCTAACATAACTGAGGCTCATAAAATTCAGATGTTTTCCAAGCCGTGTCTGCAGCTCAAGTTAATGTTAAAATATTGCAAATTTAGCATTACTTTCTTTTAAAAAATTGTGGTTTACTAGTGTAAATATAATTTTCTTTTTTGAAGTCGTGTGTCATAAGTACTCCTGAGGATCTCAGAATGTTGGTCCTTTCCATTGTGAACCAGGAAAGCCACAATGGCTAATGTGCATGCTTGGAGATCCCTCATTCTGCAGTGAGAGGCTGATGATGATCAAGGCAATCAGAGTGCCAGTAACACTCAAATCCACTTGAATTACGTGTTGAAAAATGAGTGAATTTGTCATGATCCCAAAAAGGCCTTTGCTGTCATCTGCGGAAGCTCCAAATAGTTCAGAACCGTGGTTTGGGCTTAGGACCAAACCAATAGTTTGCATTGAAAGGGGTTAAAGCCCATCCAGTGCCACTCCTGCCATGGGCAGGGACACCTTCCACTACCCCTGATTGCTCCAAGCCCTGTCCAGCCTGGCCTTGGACACTTCCAGGGATCTAGGGGCAGCCACAGCTGCTCTGGAAAATCTTAGCCAGAGCCTCACCTTTCTTCAGTGCTTGCTTAAAGTCTTAGTTTTCTTAAATACATACAAGATAAAGGACTGGCTGAAAATAGACTAGTTTGGAGTAATAGGTAGTAAAACTGAATCACATAAATGCAAATATATTGTAGAGTTCTCAGGAGCACTGGTGAGGGTTTCACTGGCATCAGGGTTATGGTGACAGTTGTAGTTTTAAAATCAAGTATCTGTTTTTACTTTCTACATTATGTCCTACTTGTAGTTAGGTTACAGTTCTCTTGGAAAGATGCATCCTGTTCATACAGAAGGCTTGTTTATCTTATTGAAATCCAGGGAAGCACATTTTATTCCAGGATGAAGGAATGCATCAGAGATGGGTATTGCACGAGAATCCAAGGTAGCTTGGGAGGGTGGTGCTTGGGTGAGTGACTGGAGTACAGTGATTCTGCAGTTCAGGAATGAGGTGCGTTGGCCAAGATGAGGATGAAGGGTGGGCTAGCACAGGACACTCCTATTCCCAAGCTGCTGTCTGCATGGAGACTAATATTTACATGGAGGCTTAATGTCTGTCCCCTCCACCCCTGAAGATTATTCCAGTTACCTTCTGGAAGCTGCATTCTGGATTCAGTCACATCATTCCCGAGTCATTGCTTTCTTTGCAAAGCTCTACAGTTGCACTGGAATGAAATCACCTTATCCTGGAGTTGCCATAGCTGCTTCCAAAGAGCTATTCCATAATACTGTTTTGCACGTCAGTCTCCTGCAGAAGGCTAAGCAGTATTTTGGCTGTCCCAAACCAGTTTTAAAAAAAAACAAAGTTTAAACAAAAACATGCAGATGACAAAGTCCTACCTACCCAGTCAGCTACCATGGACTAGGTAACAGCAACAATTGAATTGTACAATTGCAAATGTAATAACATTAATACAGTAATATCTGCTGTGATTCTGAGACTTAATTCTTCAAACCACTGAAAATGGGAAAGGGAAAATAAACCAATGCTAGCAGCAGGTTGATCAGCAGTGCAGGAGTTTGCTGTTTCTCTCCCATGGTTTTTCACCTTGCCATCACTTGAGTTCCCTTTGCCCCTCTGCAGAGCTGTAGTTGCAGTCACAGCCCTGTACCCAGCTGAGCTGAAGAATGCCTCAGCCTTGGCTGTGGCACTCTGTGGGCTGTAATTAACTAGCTCCCATTCAGGCAGCAGATGAAAATTCATGCAGTTACATGCAAAAGCTTTAGAAGATGAAATAGTGTATTGTAACAAGAGGTGTTAAAGGAGGTTTTGTTTCTTTTTTGGCTCAAGACAAGGGTAAAAGTTCTAAACTTAAAGAAGGTAAATTCAGAGTAAGGTATAAGGAAGAAACTTTTTAGGATGAGGATGGTGAAATACTGGTACACCTTGCCCAGGGAGGTGAAGGATACTCTATCCCTGAAAGTATCCAGGGCCAGGCTGGACAGGGCTTGGAGCAGCCTGGTACAGTGGAAGGTGTCCCTGCCTATGGCAGGGGTGGAACTGGATGAGCTTTGAAGGTCCCTCCCACACCAATGTGGGATTCTAGGACTCTATGAAATAATTATGTAATTCTTTATGCTACCTGTAGAGAGCAGAAAATATTTCTGTAAGAGACACAAGGGAAGTCTACTGCAAAGATCCCCTTCCCTGAAACAGAAAAATCTAGTTGTGCTCTACTGTGACACAGTGAGGATGGGAGGGACCCTTTCAGCATCTTCATCTCACATCCAGTAAAAGGAGATCCAGCTGGTTCTCAATCATGAGGACGCTGTTGGGCTGAGCAGAAACCATTGCTGTTAGGAGTGAAGTTCTGGAGGAGAATAATGGAACTGCTGACATTTTCTAACTGCCATCTATGATGAGGAATGTATACCATCCTGTTGCTGTCCATGCTGCAGAGCATTCTTGCTCAAGGCAGTAAATGGTGGGGGGCTGATGTTAGGTGCTCTGCAAGCTTTGTGGAGGGGAAGGGTCAGGAGATGACTTACAAACTCCATTCACTGAAGGGTGCATTGGGATTGCTGAAAGAGATCAGTCAAATATTTCTTTATACACAGCTGAAGTCTGGCCCATCAATGTGAAATAACCAGAGACGGTAGCAATAAGCTCTGATTTTTTCATGTGAGCTCTTGAAACACTGCATTGGCTGCCCGTGCATCTATTTCAACTTAGGTGTGCAATTTAAAAATAAAGTAGTAGTCCCAACATTTAGTTTTTCAGTGGTACTTAGAAAAATAGGGTAATTTGAACTAGAAGAAAAATGTTTCAACTAGATATTAGGGAGGAACTCTTGACTGTGAGTGTGGTGAGGGCCTGACACAAGGTTTTCCAGGGCAGCTGTGGCTGCCCCTGGATCCCTGGCAGTGTCCAAGGCCAGACTGGACACGGGCTTGGAGCAACCTGGGATAGTGGAAGGTGTCCCTACCCATGGAAGGGGTTGGAATGGGATTAACTTTTGGGCCTCTTCGAATCCAAGCATTCTATGATTCTCTGATTCTCCAACTTTATAGGAGGAAAGGGCGCAGGTAAGAAACTTTGAGCCCAGGAATTTAAACTTGAGGTAGATTCTAATGTGAAACAGTCTGTCTTTATGTATCTATTGTTTGACACCAGATACATTGGATTGATTTCATTAAGGAAGCTGCTGAAAGAAAGAGATACAAAGTACAAGGCAGAAAGCAGGCTGTGGAGAAACAGGAGGATGGGAAAGCAGTGTGAGTTTCGAAGTCGCTCCCCATGGCAACAGAGCTCTGACCTGAGTAAACAGCTCTCTGCATGAGTACGTTTTTCAAAGCTACTTCCATTCTGCTAACTGCTGCCCTGCCACATCATTTGAACTCTGTTAACCTTCAAGGATGATCCCATTTTTTTCTGAAAGTGAGCACAGAGGAGCTTCCCTGCCCAAAGCTGCAGAGCTTTGGCTTTGCAGGAGATTGGCAGGAGCCCCACACTCATGAGCAGCCCAAAATTCCCTGTCCAACACATCTTACAGGAGGGCTCCCAGCCAGAGCCCAGCCCCTGCTCACTTCAGAGCTGTACAATTGCTCAAGCTAAACAACATTCCCCAGGTTTCCCTCCCTAGAAAGCCTCCCTATACTTTTATTACGTTTTTTGCTGTGACTAAATCTTCTTCACATGTGTTGTGCAGCCTCCCCTCACTCCATTACATACGTTGTGAGTCCAGTGATAAGTCCAGTGCCAAAGGCACTGCATTTGCATGACGTGTTGTTTCCAAATATCTTGCAACTTTGGTCAAAATAAAGTAAAATTACACTCAAATGCCCTGACCCCTTTCTTTCCCTGCTCAGTTGAAAGCAATTTCCAACCCCTGTGTTCCTTTTCTACTGCAAACCTTCAGTGCTGGCAGAGTAGCTGAAAAGTATAAAAAGTTGCATTTAAAATGAATTTATTAATTTATTTGATTAATGAAGTCCCACATTATCCCCCGTCCGTCAAGGAAAAAAAGTATTAACTACTCTTTAAGCAAAATATAAAATAAGATGTCAGAGGCCAACAAATTTATCCCAAAAGGAGCAAAATTTAATGAGTTTTAACAACTAAATACAATATAAAGAGGAAAAAAAAAATCATGTAACTTCTAATTATACTGATCTAATTGTCTTTCCACTTTTAAGGTTTAGCTGTCTTTTCTGAATTAGTCTTTTGAATTAAGTTTCCATAACATGTGGCAGATTGAGAAAAACAGTCCTCAGAAAATTTCTGCCCTGGATGACAGATGAACTAGATAATGGAGTATAATCTCTTCCATTTTCATGATTTTGACACATTTTCACTTCTGTGTGTATGTTTAAATCAAGGAATCAAAATAAATTTGAGTACAGAATATAAATCCCAGACAAAATTACAGCTTTCATTGCAGTGTTGGGTTAAATGTAAACAGCAGGAATGTTACAGATATCTTCTAATTAAATGCATAAATCAGAGGAATGTCTTGAATGTTTTCAGCAACTGCACCAAGAAGTGAGAATGAGGAAGAGATGTACTTTGTCAGCTGATGGCTGCGTCCCCTGCATTCTCATTCACAGTTTAATTTTGTTACAACCTTTGATACAAGTTGCAAAGCTTCTCTCCAGTTGATTTACAGGGTGTTTGTTCCTGCCCAGGATGATTAGGGATGGAAATGGCTTTTTCCTGGCCAAGCAGGTGTTTTCTCATGTCTATCATCATCTGCTGAGGACTCTGGTGGCAGGATTTGGAGGGCAGCTGGTTTAGACCACCCTGCCTTGTTTGTAGCTGTAGATGTTCTGGAGTATTAGATGATGGTATTGAATCTTAAATCCACGTGGATTTAGGCTGGGCTTGTGATAAGGTTTTAATGCTAAACCCACAGTCTGTTGAGCTCATAGACAAAGGCTGATTTTTCTTGGCTGTGTCCTCCTGTTGACACTTGTGCCTTAATAAACCGTACTGTGCTTCCTTCTACCCAGGTTTTCTCCTTGCCCTGTAAGATGGAAAAGCCCTCTTAGATCATTGAGTCCAACCATTCCCCAGCACTGCCAAGGCCACCACTGACCCATGTCCCCCCATGTGCCACATCCACAGGGCTTTTCAAGTCCTCCGGGGATGGGGCAGCCACAGCTGCTCTGGACAGCCTGTGCTGGGGCTTCACCACCCTCACAGCCAAAAATTTCTTCCTAATATCCCATCTAACCCTGCCCTCTGGCAGTTTAGAGCCATTACTCTGATGTTTAAACTGCGGGGAGAGCAAACAACCTCATGGCTCATGAGCTGGGGCTTGAGGACAGACAGTGTAGCAGTGGGGTGAGAATTTCCTATCTTGATGATGCTGGAGCAGCAGCATCCAAAGCTCCATGAAGATTTCCCTTCCTTCACTGCAGCATGTGAGCTATCAAAAACACAGCAAAGATTGTTTTTATAGATGAGAAACCAGAGGCCGGGTAGTTCACTGAGGGAACGTCCTTCATGTCTATGGGAGACAGGTAGCTCCAAAACATAGAAGGAAATGTTGTGTTTGTAGAGTGGAGTGGGAGGAGAGCACAGGCCTTAAATTCCACATTGTCCTTGATGTGAGACCCACGAGATCCAAGTGGTGCCTGTAGTTCTGGGCACAGAGTCAGACAGCAAAACTTTATTTGAATTCCTGGTGCTTATCTGCCCCACCAGGACTTGCCAAGCTCCATCCTCCTGAGCTAAGACCAGCAAAGCCTGATTGTTGTCACCAGGGTAAACAATCTTGGCCTGAATGCACAGGGAGGAAGGGGTAAGATATGTTCAATAACAAAGGGACATAACAGCTTTATGAAAGAATTCCCCAGCCTGAAGTGGGAAGTTCTCTAGGAATGTTTGATTCATGTCCTAAAGACAGTTTTTACCAGAATAAGTCTTAATGCAAGTGGAGTGTCAGTGAAGGCAAACAAATCTGGAAATGCTGCATCCAAAGCATAGTGAAACAGAAAACACAAGTAATTTTCATTCATTATTGAAACAGCAGCTCACTTGGGGCCCTTTTTTCAGATTGAGGTGATTGTTTGCATTAGGAAAAAAATGCAGTTTCGCTATAGGAGAGTGCTACTTTTTTAACTGGTGGCTGCAAGATGATGCCAGGCATACAGATCCTTTTTGGTTGCAGTCAGCTTCTGACTCCCTGGACTCAGGTAGTCAAGGAGGTTGCCCAGTTGGCCAGGTTCAAGATTTGTAAAGATATCTTAACACCTTGAAGGAATCCTTGTCCTGCTCATACTTACCCTTTCTCCTTTCTACACACTGCTGGCCTCTATCACTGATAAAGGCATGCTAAAAATACCTAATTTGAATTTACTATCACAAAATTCATTAATGTTATGGAACATGGAATAAAATATAGCATAGAATGAGCAACCTAAAAATCCATTTCAGAAAAGGTATCCTGGTCATTTGTTGAGGTCAGCTTAACACCACCCCCCTCCCATGATTTTGATTTGTCTTCACAGGACTCTTAGCATTAGGGCAAATTTTTTTTAATAAGGCTGTGAAGCCCACATTCACAAAATAACTGTGGAAACCTACACTTTTGGCACCAGCTGCTTGGCTGGCAGTCCTGGCAGAGATAAGGCTACAGTCTGGCACTGTGTGCTGTGGCTGGAAAGGTTTTACTGTCACTTGACATTTCACTCCTCAGGACAAATAAATGGGATTTCCTGCATGCAGCGTGGCAGCACTGCTCATCTCGCAGCACAGTCTGTCTTTTTGCAGAGGCTTGAAATACTTAAGAAGGGAGTATGTCCACTGGGGTGTACATTTTCCAGTTTGGGGAGATTAGGGAGCCAAAGGTCTGCCGACTCAATAGGGTGTTAGTCAGCATGTCCTGAGCTTCAGGCAGATAAGGGTCCACTTCCTAGGCTGCCCTGATCTGAGAGTTAACAGTTGGTGACAGCGAGTCTGTCTCTGTTCTTAAGTCATTGTTATAATTTTTTGTAATATTTACAGGCCTGGCTCTCTCAGATTAAAAAGTACAAAATCAAAAGGAGGTCTTCCTCCGTGGGCGCTGGGGGAGGATGTTTGGGCTTGGCATGCAGCCCCAGCGCCGCGCTGGGTGGGAGGGACCGGAGCAGGATGTCGGCGCGGGCCTCTGCGGCTGCTGAGAAGGAAAACTCAAACCTTGTCTAACGACCTTCCAGGAGCCCTCCACACCAGGAAACTGTGCTGTAACTGTCAGCCCCTGGGATGCAAATCAGAGGTGTTAAACTCAGCTGGGAGAGCGGACCTTGTCTGTCTGGTTGATGCATGAAGCCAAGGCAGTGCATCAACCCTTGTACAGTGATAACGGAGAGCAGCATGGTCCCAGTTGTCCAAAGGAATGTTCTTTTTGGCTTGGTGGGATGTTTTGGAGGCAGCATTGAACAGTATGTAGTGAAAGCATGTCTGGGACCTCATCACTGGAAAAGTATGCAAACTGAATCACTGTGCTCTTCTCCTGCCACCTTTTGTGTTGGGGGAATATGTTCTACGCAAATAAATGAGAACACAAAACAACTGTGATGTAACTCTAGATTTGGGGTGAAAGAATCAAGCAGATGAAAACAGCATTTTGACCTCTCAATCCTTTGTGGTTCTGCTGTATTATCCCAAGACTGTATTAGAGCAGAGAAAGGTCATAGAGTAGTTTGCAGAAGGAAAAATTCTTGAAGTGTGAAATTAGTGGGGTTTATACTGTCAATGTGCTTCAGTTACTTCCCAGCTCAGATGCTGAAGAGCAGAGAGGTGGGTGCTGGAAACTCCATAGATGGGTCACAGTCTTCATCAGCAAGTGCAGTGTGGGACCGAGTCCAATGACAAAATCTCCAGCTCCTTCTCCAGCGTGGAGGAAGAAAAATCTACTCCTGGGCGTGACAATTCCTTTGAGGGGGGAAAAAAAAAAGAAAGAGTGAGAGAAGGGTAATATTTATGTATTATTGGTTCAGGATTTGTATGTTGTCCGTGCAGGGATCCTGAGGTGCATCCCCCTGTGTGGGTTGTGTTCCTCAAGTTCAGCAGATTCCTTCATTGTCACACATGTATCCAACACCTTCTGCTTGTTTGTGCTGCTGAGTGCATAGCACACACCATGGAGAGTTTTATTTGCACAACAGTTGGATCTTTGGTGGGAGTAGAAGTCAGGCAGCAGGGAGAAGTTTATCTGGGGTTTGTTTCAGGACGGTGGGATGGTGCCATAGCCTAGGTGGGGCAGCCATCCGTGATGTTATCTGGAGCACAAAGCATTTCCATGATAAACAACATTCCTTGTATTTTAGACTAGTCTGCTATCAAAGTCAAAACAACTGCTCTGGCTTAAACAGTAGCACTCGCTTCTTGAAATGTAAAATATATAATTGGCTTTAAGCTTTGTCTAAAGCAGATTCTCCATGTCTTTTAATATATAGCTACACATATTAGTGTACATTCATTATTTTGCATGATTATTTTCTCCAATCATTCGTGTACTTCACAAGTCCTTTAAAATCCCTTCCAGTGAGCTTTTCCTTATTGTTAAAAAAGATTTAGTAAATTGTATCAGTTAGACTAAAAGTGTGTATCTCACTTTTTAGAAATTAATTAGCAGATGGTTGTCTCTGACATGAGCTGTGGAATATTGTTGGGCATTTATAGTATTGCCTTGGTTTTTAAAAAAAACTGATGAAGAGAATATAGATCTGTCATTTTTATCCAAAAGTTGAGGCAGAATTCCAGATGCACAACTTAATTCTTCTCTACTGCCTTCCCTTACAATAGCTCCAAGAGGAGACTGCCTTTTCCACCTCTACCTCATCCCCTTTTGAGTTCTTCCACATTGTTGCAAATAATCAAATTCCCTAGGAAGAATTATTTTGGTCTTGAACCATAAAATCCTGTTTGGCAAGTCCTGAACCATAAAAAGCCTTTTTTGTTTTATATAAGGGCTTCGCCATCCAGTGTCATGATCAGGTGAAACTGGGGCTCCGAGAGCACCATGAGCTTTTTCTGCAGGGAGGAAGCATCTCAGGATGTCACAGATCACAGAATGACAAAATCATTTGGGTTGGAAAAGTCCCCTAAGACTATCAAGTCCAGCCATTCCCCCAGCACTGCCAAAGCCACCACTGATCCATGTCCCCAGGAGCCACATCCACAAAGCTTTTAAACCTTTCCAGGGATGGTTATCTGCTCCAGATCTGGTTGACTGCAGAACTGATCTTACCCTGCCTTTTCTTGCTTCCTAGACTTTATAAATACATTTGCTGTCTTCTGCAGAGTGATGCAAACAGTGTGTGTGCATGTATGGACTTAGGACAACTTGAGCTTTTGCCCAGTTTGAGACCTTCAAAGAGGTGTTCCTCATGAGATGTTCCAAACAGATTTATTGCTGCTAATTTCTTAAATTTACCTTTTGCACACTCGAAAAGTGGCAGAACTCATGGAATCACTGAATGTTTTCAACTGGAAGGGACCTTAAAGCTCAGCTTGTTCCAACCCCCTGCCATGGGCAGGGACACCTTCCAGGAGCACCTTCTCTGCTCAAATCTGACTCATAAAACTCAGGAAAGAAAAAAATTCAGCCTTGAATCAGGTTTGTTTGGCAAGTGAGTGGTATTTTGGGGTTTGGAAAGTCTACATAAGGTGCAGGGTTTAATTCTGAGACTTTAGAATTTGTGTATTTCTAAGCCCTTGTTTGAGGGTACTGCCGAAGCATCATGGTCTTAACTGTCAGTTGAGGCATCCAAAATCTAGTTCTAATCTTGTGACCTTTTGTTAGCAGGTCTAAAAGTCTTCTATATAAAGGTGTCAGTGAATGAGTGATTTCTAAACTCACTTCAGTTTTTACAAAAATGTTTGCTGTAAACATACTGTTTTTCGTGGTTGTATAAAGCCTTGCACATTAATATAGAGAAGAATGGCTTGCAAGCAAGCACAGGAAACCAGGGCTTAAAGTCATTTGCATCTTCCTTATCAGCGGTAAAAATAGGGACTTCTGTTATGAAATGTGCATTTTCTGTAAATCCCATGGTAGGAAAGGCTTATATGTCTGCTTCATATCCATAAAAGTTTTGTGAATTGACAGACTAATGACCATTTGGGCTTCAGGGATTATTCTGTTTCTCAGATTTTAATTCCCTAAATTCAAAAGCACACAAAGGATTTTACTTATTTATCTGAGTGGTCGGTGTATGTACATGACAAGTGCTTGAGCAAAGTCAGGACCAGAACTGTTTCTGTCAGTTGTGTCAGTAGCTTTGTTCATTCCATATGAATTAACTCTCTTCTTGGTTAGATGTTTTTTCAGTGTAAAAACATCCTTTTTTGAATTGTTGTCATTTTGAGGTTGTTCATTTTTTACTCACACCTATGTTCTTTCTTCTAAAAAGACATTGTATTTTCTGAGAATTACTGTTCTTTCAGGTTAAGCCCTGCAGTGGATGAAAGTTCTGTTTTTTGTTGATGGTACCTCATTTACACGTCCTGCCTTCATCCTGATGCTTCAAGTGTAATTACATATATCAGTCTCTTCTTTTAGTTTGGTAAAGCCAACATGTGTTGTATTTTCTGCCATGTTGCAAATGTCCTCGCTGTGTTCTTGTTGTTTTCCATCTCCATGGTCTGACAGCAAGTCTGGCTCCTGGCTGTTGAGCAGTCCTCTTGGAAAAGTTCTGGGAAGATCTGTGTCCATCTAGGTAATATGGCATAGAGAACAATCCTGACAGGGCAAGCAAATTCTAACAAGAGCTGTAAATCCTTGAATTGTGACTATAAATGTAAAATGCTTAAAATGTATGTAGAGATTAATGATACTTAACAGTGTGTGATATATAGGTCTGGTTCAGTCTTTCATCTGGTAATCTTTTCCTCCCATTCCATAATTCCTCCAGGTAGACAAAGGACCTCTGAAGCTGAACAGGGATCCCCTTTTTTCTCAAACCAAGGGATTTTCACAGAATCCTGGAATAATTTGGGTTGGAAGGAAGCTTAAAGCTCATCACATTGCAATCCCCTCCTGCCATGGGCAGGGACACCTTCTACTGTCCCAGGCTGCTCCAAGCCCTGTCCAGCCTGGCCCTGGGCACTGCCAGGGATCCAGGGGCAGCCACAGCTGCTCTGGGCACCCTGTGCCAGGGCCTGCCCACCCTCCCACCAGCAATTCCTTCCCAATATCCCATCCAGCCCTGCCCTCTGGCACTGGGAGCCATTGCCTGTGTCCTGTCCCTGCATGCCTTGTCCCCAGTCCCTGTGCAGCTCTCCTGGAGCCCCTTCAGGCCCTGCCAGGGGCTCTGAGCTCTCCCTGAGCCTTCTCTTGTGCAGGTGAGCAGCCCCAGCTCTGCCAGGCTGTCTTTATAGCTGCTGACCAGTGGTCCAGTTTATTTTTTGTGCTGTCTGGAACTAGCCCAGAGTCCAAGTGTTTCTGATGTGGACTGAACATATCCTGAAATAAGTACCTGGCCTTGTCCTAAGCTCAGATATATACATTTATACAGTGCTTTTGGAACCTGTACAGATTAACAGCCTGGTATGAAGACAAAAATGGCGCTGTTTGTGGCTACTGTAATTTATCAGCAATATTCCTTTCCTGGAAGGGAAAGAAACAAGTGTCTATGTGTTTACATCTCTGAATTTCTAGGACTTTAAAGCTCTCATTATTTGCTATTCTATCCCAGACAGAAAAGTGGTCTTCTTCTAATGGTACCCTGCTAAGCTTTGTGCCCTGACAGGTTTGCCACAAATATTTCACTCATTTAAATCATTGTGTTTTTACCAATAATTATCTAGGCAGAGCTGTTTGATTGATTTTTCCCAGAATGACCTGGCTTCTCAGTACTCTATAAAAAAATTAGTAATTGCTGAACTCTGACCAGAGGCACGTCTGCTCCTCTGGCAGTAGTTCACATCTGACACTGAAAATTCACTGCTGAGCATTTGTTTTCCTGCAGCTGTAGTTATACAAACCTTTACTCAAAGTGATCTGAAAACAGAAATCACATATCAGGGAAACTTGCTGAAACAATTCTCTCTCTGTAGATGAACTCCCTGACCCTCCTGGACCTGGAAGACTGTCACCCACTAGAATGTGGGTTACCTGTTCTACGGGATTTTACTCCCTGGAAACAATGTTGTCTACTACAGCTTGTGTAGTGGCTTAAACTTTCACAGTTATATTACTATAAATAATAGTGTATGGAATAAGTATTTATTAAATAATGTGTAATATACTTGTTATATTTAGCTTGTACACAGATGGTTTTTCACCTCTTATTAGCCTTAGTTTTCTATTTCTTTTTCAACCTCCAAGCTATACTTTGAGCCCCCATTTTCTTCAGTGTTTTTTCTGTTTGCACCTATTCCTTAGACAGATCTCTGAACAAGATGTGTGGCTCACACTTAGTCTAGCACATTTCCTGTTTGCTTCCTTCGTCTCCTCACCATCATCCTTTCTGCTGTGAGCCTGAGGAGGAGAAAAAGATGGTATCAGGCAGGTGTGGTGTAGCCCATACAGATATTCACCAGAGCCACACTGACTTTCTGTCTGAAATCAGAGAAGCACCACTGACATGAACAGTACCCAAGAAAGATGAAACGGCCTTACTGTCCCACAAGGATTAAGTAATTGCAAAAATTCAATGTGTCAGTATCTTAGAGCAAGCACTGAGACATTTTCTTCCACAAATTGTGGTCTGTTAAAGAACTTGAGTCCTTATATTTATATAAACCCGAATATATCAATCTTTTCATATGTACCTGTGTATCCATAGCATGAATAGTGTATTGGGCATGATTGTTGAGTTGTTTTCAGGGTCCTTGGCCATTAATTTAACTTAGATTGGTGTTTTGGGAACCAGATTTCCAAGTGGTGTTGAGGACTTGGCAGACAAGTACAGGTATCATTCCTCTGCACAAAATCCTCACAGACTGGCGTGTTTGGTGCAAGGTAGGTTTTAGGGGCAATCTTTGCTGGGGTAAATTTTCATTACAGACCCTATAGTAGAGGCTTGATGCAGTGCTGAACCTGAGCCCTCTTTTTTTCCCTTGCCATTTGATGTGTTTTGCTAATGAGGTCCAATCCTACAGATGCTCTGCAGGCAGTACTGCTATATTTAGCTGAAACAATATGAAACACATAATTTGCCATCAAGTCATTAGGTTACCAAACAGGATTCATGATAAGCTTTTCAAACACAGAGAAATCCCATTTTCAGAAAGACTTTGAAGCTTTGGATTGATGTAAAGTTCACATGAGTTTGACTCTCAAATGTGTTCAGACTCCTTTGAAAAGAGCACTTCTCTGCTCAAAGAGTCACCTGCTTTTGAAAATACTGACTCGTGCTTGATTGCAGTTTCAGAAATCAGGGTTTCTAACCAGAACTCCGGGAAAAGAGGGTTCTCCAGTTTTTTATTAATCCAGCTCTTAAATTTCTTTATTTTTCACAGTGACTACCCCGTACCTTTGATGAACGCTGCTTTTCATCCAGCAGAACACCTAGATCAGGGAAAAAGCAAAGACATTGCTTTTAAAGCAGCTCCATCTGCCCTTGCCTGCATTATCTGAGTGGAGATCGTCCACTGGCACAACACTGTAGCCTGAGAGCAGCTCTGAGTGTTCATTTGGAGGAAAGGGGATGTTTTATTTAATGTATGGCTCAAGCCTTGTAGCTCAGATGCCACTGTGCTGCCTGGAGCAGGGCCAGGTGCTGCTCACTGGCCATGGTGTTTCCTTCCTCAGCGTTAACTGAAAACAAACCAAAACAAAACAAATAAA
>WBND01001060.1:33105-46701 GCA_013398595.1 Tychaedon coryphoeus | reverse complement strand
GAGCTCCAGGAGGGTTTGGACAATGCTGCCAGGGATGCACAGGGTGGGATTGTTGGGGGATTGTCTGTGCAGGGACAGGAGCTGGGCTGGATGATTCTTGGGGGTCCCTTCCAACTTGAGATATTGTGTGATCCTATAATATCAAACTGTGTTTATTATTTCAGCCTTTACAGAGCATTCTCCTGCTAAGAAGCCAAGTACAATTAATTGAAAAATGTTTTTTGAGGGAAAATGCAATAAATAGGTCTGTACATGCACAAGCAAGAAGGCTTTTGAGGAGCTGCTACAAATGAGTTTTCCTTAAGACCTTTGTGTTTTGTAAAGGATTCATGTGTTCAGTCTGTTAACAGGCAAATGGATTGTGACCAACAGTAAAAGGCTCAAATGCAACATGCTAATCTAGCATTTGATTCAAAGAAGGAATTATAATTTATCTCCTCATCCTATAAATATTTTCCTTGGGTTCTCACGGTTTAGTTCCTTCCATTTTTTTTTTCACCAAACCTCTTTCTTCAGTGTTTATATGGGCTGTGTGTTTGCAAGCAGACATGCAAACCTTCCTCATGGTCTCTGGCTTCTTGTTGCAGAAGTTCCCTGAGCTGAAGTTCAAGTACGTGGAGGAGGAGCAGCCCGAGGAGTTCTTCATCCCCTACGTGTGGTCCCTGGTGTACAACTCTGCCGTGGCCCTGTACTGGAACGCCCGTGACATCCAGCTCTTCACCATGGACTCGGGCTGAGGGACACCCCAGCCAGGCCAGCCCCACTCCTTCTTACAGGAATCTGAACCTCTGCACCCCTTCCAACCTGACCCCCTCCAGCTGCCCCCTCCAACCCCAGAGACAGTGTCCAGCCCAGCCTCACGCTGGGACAGGCTGCTGTGGGGCACTGATGGCTTGTAGGCAACATTGTGTTTATAGTCCATAACCTAGAGCTTGTTTGATGAAAACGAGGCCTTACACATGGGGTGTGATGTTACTACCAACCACAAACCTGATCGTCCTTTTAACTTAACGGGCTAAATGAGATTGCAGGCTTTGATTTGGAAGCAGCGTTTGTGTTTTTGGCTCTTTCGAGCAGGCAGCTTCCTTGGGTCAAGCTTTTTATGGTCTCTGGGATGCTGCCATGGGTTGCTCATTACCTAATCCCATGTTTTCACTCACAGCCCTTCGTTTCCCTGGCACTGTCAAGGCTGCAGCCCTTAAATTGCTGTCTACACTGTCATCCAAGGGAACTAAGCAAGCAGCATCTTAATCAGGTTAGCTCCCAGGCAGATTCAAAACACTTGATTTAGTTGTTTGTGGGAGGATTTTCAATAGCAAGTCTTCTGTTGTTGTTGTTGTTTGACTGGCAAATACTCTCCAGAGGGCAAGAAACACCTGCTTTCACAGTCAGGTCCCTTACAGACTTGTTTTTCTGTGCTCCTGTGCAAAATTGTTCCTGGAAATTGAACGTGTAAAGAAAGGGGGAGAAAAAAAGTCCAAAGAAAATAATTACACGATTGTAAAGTAGACCAGTGTCCTGTAAACCTGTGCGTAATGGTGACAGTGTGTTTTGGGGATCCTTGACAAAACTCTTGTGTTGAAAACCTCTTGTTAGCTTTTAAAGTTTTATGGAAGAAGTATAAATTTATCTGAATGTAGAATATTACTCTCTTTTTTTGTTGTTTTCAAGTGCCCTTTCCTGATATACCTGTTTCAGCAGTGGGAAAAGCAGCAGAAGTGGTGTGATTTTGAAAGAAATCTCATTTTTTCAAAGTGGGGATCATATTTTGGGGATGCCTGTTGTATACACGTGCACCCACTCTCCTCGTCCCACGTGCTGCTGTGTGGGAGACTGTCACCAGTGCATTGCATGCCAAAACTTCAATTTCAAGGAATTAGTTCCTGAAGATGTGTGGCAACCCTCTGTATTCACTGCCTGCTCCAGCATGTTCTGTTTGTTCACCTGAGGAATCGGGTGCATTTGCTTTCAGAAAGTCCTTTGAATGGCTTTAAATAGGATTTCTTGCACCATTTTGTCCCTCTGAAGGATGTGCTAAGATTGTACTTTCCTTTTATCTGCTTATTTAGAGACAGAAGTCCATTTGAGTCCTACACAAATGGAAATGCTAGCTTGTTTAAAAAAAAAATTAAAAAAAAGCTTTCCAAATTTATTTAAATATAGCTGCAAAGGGATATATACAGCCCATGAGCATTTAGGACTTTGAAATGGCAGAAGCTTTTGACAAAAGACAATGGTAAGACTGGAGATGCAGTGTTTTCTTAGGCAAATAGGAGAAATGAATGAACCATGACTGAGCTGCACATAAGTTGATCTGTATTTTGGATTTATTCTGTTTTATTTTGGTCTTTGAGCAAACGTCAAAAGGGGATAACTATTCTTGGTTACTGTAGTGATTTGTAATTTTGTCTTTATTAAAAGACTAAGAGTGTTTGTGAGTCAACAGGGCTGCCCAGATTTGGAAAGGTCAGTCTGAAGATGCACTTTTAAACCATGGATTCTAAAGCTGCTGGGCTGGCTCAGAGTTCATCCGTTTTTAAACACCCTGGGGTGAGCAGAGCCAGAGAGGCCCTGCCAGGGCAGACACTGCTCAGCCAGGTGTCAGACTGCAGAAAACCTGATTTGTCTGTGAAAGGGCTTTTTACAAGAGAGGGGCACATAAAGCAGCAGTCTGATAGAATAGGACAGACAGCTGCTGAACCAACATGGGTGTCTCACAGAAAATTCTCTCACTGTCCTCCCATTGTGGTGACACTGAGGTGCAGAGGGTTTGTTCTGATGGCCTAATTTCCTTGTGTGTTTCATGAAATGCCCTGCTCCCAGGTCCCAGCTGGTTTAGAACAGCTGGAGTTACCACCTAAAGCCAAAACAGCAGAGCCAGACCAAGATTTAGGCAGAAATCCAAGCTGGCCCCATTGGCTCTCCCTAGAGCTGGAGTGTGACGTGGGCCTGGCAGTGTCCCTACATCTGCAGTCTGGTATGGTCACAAATACTCTGTTTTTCCTTCACCTTAGGGATCCTTTTCATTACTTTGTGTGAAAGATTTATTATGCGTAATTACAAAAATAAAAAAGATGAAACAGTAAATACGGGGTGGTGTGTTTTATGTCACGGGACTTGGTATGGTCATCAGCCCAACCTGATTGAGGTTCTATATTGTCCTCCATGATGTGCAATTAAGAAGAATATAATTTTATTTATTGTATAAAGTATGTCAGTAAAATCTGATGGAAGAATGAACATGTCACTGCAGTGTCACATGGAGTGTCACCTCTTGCCAGCTCAGCTTTAGTGGTCACTGTGGCCATGGCCTGGAAGGACACTGGGAATGTGCTGTCATAGGGGTAAGCAGAAAAGGGGCAGGGCTGTCCACACAAGACCAGACCTGATGTGTTGCTGCACCCTCCCATTCTCTTTCCTGTCCATTTCAGCTGATGGTGCCTCTGGTTTTGGAGTGTGGGGTTGGTTTTGGGTGTTACACCAGGACCTTCTCCTGACCGTGCTCGTATTTGGGTTGCCCTAGTTGTGGCCTTCCAGTACCTGAAGGTACTGACAGGGGAGCTGGAGAGGGTCTTTGGGAAGGGGCCTGGAAGGACAGGACAACAGGGAATGGCTTCCAGTGCCAGAGGGCAGGGCTGGATGGGATATTGGGGAGGAATTGCTGGTGGGAGGGTGGGCAGGCCCTGGCACAGGGTGTCCAGAGCAGCTGTGGCTGCACCTGCATCCCTGGCAGTGCCCAGGGCCAGGCTGGACAGGGCTTGGAGCAGCCTGGGACAGTGGAAGGTGCTCCTGCCCACAGCAAGGAGTGGGACTGGATGAGCTTTAAAGTCCTTTTCAATCCACACCATTCTGAGATTCTATTGTAATATTCTTGCTCTGAGTGCTGATCGCTGGTGTCACCACCTGCCTGGGCTTCCTGAGCAGCTGAGAGGGAAATCCCTCACTTCAGGGCTGGGGAGAAGAAGTCAGGTCTGCCCTCAGAGGACCATCCCTTCCAGAAGACCAAACAGGCAGAAAACTCATCTGCAGTGTAAGTTGTTGGTGAAGTGGGACTTGTGGAGCCTCATGCACAAGGGGCTGGTGAGACACAAATCCTCCTCCCTCCGGCAATAGAGTGAAACTCTGATCTTGCTGTGAAAGTGAGATTGGAGGAGGGGGGTTGGAAGATAGAAATGCATTGAGCATCATTCACGTTGGCAAAAGCAGTCCAAAAACCTGCCAGATTTCTTGGCATTTCTTGACCCTAATAGCCTAAAACCAAGGAGTATTGGCAAGTTACGGGGGGAAAAAAAAAACCAAGCTGTTTTGTACATGCCAGTAGATTGTTGATCTACCAGTTAAACAGGAAAGGAAGAAGCAAACAACTCCCCTCCCTTTTTTGGAAGCACTAAAGATTTTGTACAACCTTTTCTACTGGTTTTATCATTGCATATGTTGTCTAATTCAGCCAAGTAAAGGTCAAATCTTGTTTTTAGTCATCCCCAGGCTATCTTGTAATTGATTGGGCTTGGTCTGCAAAAACCCCACCTTCTGTGCTGGAAGAGCAGGAGTTTTCTATATGATTGCACTTCCCCAAGTCAGCTGGCCACTGCAAATCCATTCCCATTTCTATGCATTCCCCCTTTGGCCACCTTACCTAAAAATTTGTACTATTACTGTAAAATTCAGCATGGCAGCTGCTTTTGTGTTCGACTCATTGTTAATTTTGGGATTTGAGGGAGTTGTTATTACCATATTTATGGTCTGTTATTGCTAACAATTAGCAGTATTTAAGGTAACAGCTGCACATCTGAGAGTAAGACACAACAGCCTTGTCCTGAGCCCCTGGGTTCTGAAGCCTCAGCTCTGGCCTCGTCCTGGCAGAAGCCGTGGTGGCTGTGAGCTCTCAGTAGGGTGCAGGTGTCCCTAGAGACTCACTGTGAGGGCGGGATGTCCTGGAGGCCACACGGTTGGTTGTGGGGGTTAGGCTGGATGGGGCTGGGAATTGTTCTGGGCTTGGCCAGAAGGCTGGCTTTTAAACTCTTAAGAGTTACTCATTGTTGGTGCCTTTGCACAGGTCAGTCATGGCACTCGGATGTGTGAGAAGGGTTCAGGGAAAGGATCAAAGGCTGGGAGTTGCCCTGTTCTTTTCACTTTCAGGGAAGGAGCCTGTTGGCAGGACATCCCCGGGCTGCTGTGACATCACCAGCAGAGTGCTGCAGGCCATCCTCCCGCATGAGACATCAGCACACGTCAGCAGAAGCTCATTGCCTGATAACAGCTCTGCCAGCTGAAGATAATGGCATTTCACAGACAAAAGGGCAGCTCTTCAACCTCCATTGACCCCGGCAGCAGAGCTGTTCTTCCTGCTGTGACTTCGGGAGCAGCGACTCATAAAGAGCAGGGTAGGGAGGTGCTGTGGGCAGTGGGGATAAGAGTTTAAAATAATTATTGAGTGTTTGGGCTGGAAGGGGCGTTAAAGATCGCTGGAGCCCCTCTGCTCTGGAGCCAGGCTGGCAGAGCTGGGGCTGCTCACCTGCACAAGAGAAGGCTCAGGGAGAGCTCAGAGCCCCTGGCAGGGCCTGAAGGGGCTCCAGGAGAGCTGCACAGGGACTGGGGACAAGGCATGCAGGGACAGCACACAGGCAATGGCTCCCAGTGCCAGAGGGCAGGGCTGGATGGGATATTGGGAAGGAATTGCTGGTGGGAGGGTGGGCAGGCCCTGGCACAGGGTGCCCAGAGAAATAGATGGGGCCATGGAAATGGCTGCAGACTTGCATGGGCTTACTCAAAAGCAGCAGCCCGTGGGCTACATCCCTCCTTTCCGAGCTCCTGACTAGAAAATTTGGCATCCCTTCTCTGGGAATACCAGGGATGTCCCTGGAGTAACAGCACTGTAGAAATGCTCTGTTTTGAGGGCAGTTAACCCCGAACTGAAAGGTTCCAGCTGAGATTACAGCTCATAATCATTCAGTCATCGATGCTGGGTTATTGCTGGGTGGATGCATTTCAGATGTTAGGGCTGTGCTGCCTGCCGGCAAACGAATTTCTCCAAGGAGCTGTGTTTGGTGTTGGAGGCTCTGCTACCACCCATGCACTGTGACAGCACTTACATGTACTGAGATAAATGAAAATGTCACTGTTGGTGAATCCCTCCAGATCACGAATCCAATACACCTTAGAGCTGCCAAACTGGGACAATTTGAATGAGACATTTAAAGAGGAGACATGATTTTTTTTTTTAATGCTGCTGAAGCGCACGGCATAATCCTTCATCATCACTTTAAAAACTGTCTTAAAATTAATCCAAAATGAATATGTCTTGGCAGACGTGATGAAATGTTCAGCTGTACATAATGTTTTTGCCAGATGTCTTGGCAAACTAAATGGCAGACTTCAGTCTTCCTTGCAGTCACTTTGTGCTGCTGAAAGCCCTGAATGTGATGGCACCCGGGGAAAATTGAGGATCCGGAGAGGAGCAGTGACAAAGTAGGTGACGTCCCAATGATGCTACCCTGGCCCCTCCTCCCATTTATGAAACGACAAAAAAATGCTTCCCAAAGAGCAAACCAGCTTATTAAAAACTGGCAATTTAAACTAGGAACAGCTGTCCTCGGCCTGCTGCTTCTATTTTTGTCCCTGGAGCTGTTGTCACAGTCTGTCCCCTCTCCCAGTGCAGCTCCTGCATCCAGTTCTGCAGTGCTCCCCCCAATGAATCCTGCTGGGTGTGGGGCTGGGGGTGCAGGAGACCAGGGGTGCTCAGTCCCACCAGAGCTGTCTGTCCCTGTTTAAGAGCTGTATCGGCTTGAGAATAAAGGGAATAAACCACTTGGGCAAAAGCATGTCTGGAGATTCAAAGCCTCTTACAAAGCAGGTGCTTGAAGGCCTAAAAATGTGGTTTTTTTCCTAGAACAGCCTTGTGTGTTGTTTTGTTGGTCAGGCTGCTCCTAGAAGGGGAAAAGCCATCATTCCTTGATGTGGGATATTTAGTATCCATTATATTTACTGGGTTGAGCTTCGGAATAAATGTTCTGCTTCGTGCCTTGTGTCCTGCCCATGTCTCTGCATGGTGAGCAGCGGAGCAGAGACAACCAGCAGCGCTGTTCTCAACCTGGAATAAAGCTCTTTGTGATGGCTCCAGGGAAAAATCCTCACCTTCCCCACTCTCCCCCAAGCCCCCAAAAAAGCAAGTTTTTGCAAGTTTCTCCCAACTAAACATGAAGTGAAAATTAAATTTAAATTATTTTCTTTCTCCTAAATCAAATCTCACAGGCGCCAATTGCCCTTTAAAAGGTCAGGCTTTTAGCCCACAGAACTGTAATCGATACATTATTGACCTAAACAACAGCCATAAACTACAGCCTTTGTCTCCTTGCTTGGCTTCTCCTTCTTCCTGGTAGAGCACATTTGGGCCAGGAAACTTGCCCTGGTGAAGGTGGGATGGAGAGGGCTCATAAAACCTCACATCCACAGCAGGGCTGGAGAGATGTGAGCATCACCAGCACCCACAGAGCAGGATTGCCCCTTCCTTCTATCCTTCCTTCATTCCTTCCCTCCTTTCCTTCTCCCAGCTGTTTGAATCTGGCCAGTTTTGGACTGGAAAATGCCCAGCTGGCTTGGTCAGGAGGTGGATTTCCCATTTCCCACATGTCCATCCCTAACACAGACCCAGAAGCTGTGTTCCAGCTGCACTTCTTTCCCTCCTCACCAGGTCATGTTTCCCTGTTTGGTTAGGGACATTTCACCCACACCAGAGCCACACCACCAAGGGTCCCACATCCAGGTCACTGTGGCCACCAGTGGCCACATTTGAGGGCACCAGCCTCCCCACTGGTGTGTACCAGACACAGATGGGAGAGGCTCTTCTTGTCTGGTTGGGGAAGAAACAAATGTTTTAAGGCAATACCTTCCTGCTTGTTGTCACTGACTGTGCAGCCAAGTGAAAGTCCAGTGAGTACCCAGAGGAGAAGTGCTAGAGAATAAGCCAGAAGCCAGGGTCCTGACTCAAGGAGTGATTAATTAGTAGGAAATTACCCTGGTTAGGAAGGGACTGAGCCTATAAAGGCAGTTTGAATTAATATGTATGTGTATAGTGTACACATGTGTACATGCAGTACAGATACATAGAGACAGGGCATTTACATATACAGGTCAAAATGGCACATCATTGTTATTTATGGTTGATTTTACGATATATTGTCTGTCAAATGACCCCCTTTCTGATGTACCACCCTGTCTGATGAAGGGCCACGAGTGAGAGCACAGCACTGGCTGGGTTTGGGTGTGTGCCCTGTAGAACACCACCAAGAGGAAATGCACTAGTGGTGGCCACAGATGACACCTCAGCTGTGTTTGGGGCAGGACTTGGAGGTGACACCAAGCTTTTGCAGGCCTTGGGGTGTGCAGGGAGGCTGGGGACAGCACATCCCAAGTCGGGAGGCTGCTGGTGCAGGATTCACCTCCTCCGTTACCTTGTGCCGCAGTGTTTATGTTGTGGCTACAGGCATTAAGTGAGGGCAGATTAACTGTGTTTGAGCAGCTGCCAGCCTCCCTGTTGTGACATTTCCCATCTGCCCCACCGTTGTATAACCCTCTGCTCCTGAGGAAATTAAGAGCCAGGAAGAAATCCCTTCCTTCCCCGACCCTCACACCGGGGCAGCTCAACCCCAGCCTTGGGCATCAAGTTCCAAAGCTTTCCATCCAACATAAGCCTGAAATCCTCTGCCTCGCCCTGTGGCCGTGAGCTGCTCTGCAGTCAACAGACATCAAAAGCCTTGTTTGTACCAGCATGCTTCAGCATCACATCTGCCTCTGATAATCTTCAAGGGCAGACAGTCCTCTTCAGGTCAAAACAATTTAGGAGCTGGTCCTGGGAAGCCCATCTTTCACCTCTCTGGTGTGCAGCAGCAGCAGCCACCAGCAAGAGCAGCTGCCCATGCTGTGGCAGACCCTTACCCTACCTCCTACCTCAGAAAAGGTACAGCAGGATGGAAAGCATCCCTGAAATGTTCCAAATCACAGCCTGCAGGGACCTGACTGGTGGATCCAGGGCTTTTTCCTTCAGTCTGGAGCACAGATCTGGGGTCCATGAGGTTGGGAATAGTGGCCTGCTACACCTTCTTTCCAGACAGTGCTCCCAGCCCCATGATGGACCCTGGGGACCAGAAGCTGTCCATTGAATCCTCTTGATTTAAGGGACTCAGAAGAGGATTCGTCATTTTGCAGTTGCAGTTTAAGGCCAGGTGGAGCAGGGTGAGGCTCAGGAAAGGTGGAGAGAGGCTGGGTTTTACTGATGCCTTTGCAGCACTGCCCTTCCAAGTTTTAAGGGTGTCTTTGCTTCGTAACTTTCTCCTACCTCGACAGTAACCCTTGGGATGGCAACTTGGTGTGGTGCGTGTGGGAGATGTTGAAAGACAGGGAGATGAAGAAACTTGTACTGAACACTCTTCTGGCTCTTGGCCTGAGACTCTGGGCCTGCTCAAGGCCTTGCCAAGATCGTTTTCTCTGGGAGGATACGCTGATGATGACAGCCAGGTATTTCTTTGATGCAATTCTGTGCATTACTGGGGAAAGTACGTGAAGTCCCGTTTCCCCGAACACCACGGGGCCGCGTCGGCTGCCACAGCCTGGAGCCCAAGCCCGAGCCTGCCTGGAGCCACCCTGCACACCCTGAGTGCTTCCCTGCACCTTGGCCTCGCACTGCATTTCCCCAGATCCCTCTCTGGAACCTCCCTGGCACTTTGCTGGCTTGTATCCCTCTGACATACTTAAAATACGCACACACCCCCTTTTTGTGCAAGCAACTACAACCCAGCCGGGTCCCTGGCAGGATGAGCAGTCTCTCCTCCATCCTTTACAGAAATTCCCAAGGAAATTTCTCATTTGTGAGTGATTTTGAGCAATTTCCATGGTAGTTCAAGGCCTGCATGAGAGTTTTTCCTGTTTTGGCTTTCACCAAACAAGGGTGAGAATGCCTTCCTTGCCTGAGTACCAAGGCAATGTAGCAGATTGGCCAACTTGATGCTCACCTTCATCAGAACAGGCTCTCAGATAAAAGTGAGCACTGATAGTGCCACAACTGCAGCCTCTTGGAGGAGAGGAGGTGCCCTGCAAGATGCCTGAGTCCTGCCTGGTGGAAAGGATTGGGGTCCCCTGCTACTACCTCTGTCCCCAAAGAGTGGCCCCGTGAGGTGTCCAGCCCACACTGACCCTGGGCATGGAGCAGAACAGGTCAGGGGTGTCCTGTGGAGTCAGCCATCACTTGTGACAGAAAAAAAACTTTCTCAGATGCCCCTGGATCCCTGGAAGTGTTGGAGGCCAGGTTGGATAGGGCTTGGAGCCCCTTGGGATAGTGGAAGGTGTCCCTGCCCATGGCAGGGGGTGGCACTGGATGGGCTTTAAGGTCTCTTCCAACCCATTCTGGGGTTCTGTGGTTCTATGAAAAAAAAATCTTCCTCAGGGTGGAGAGGAAAACCCAGGGAGAGGTTTGCAAAGACCAGACGACCCAGAGGCTGACCAGAGCTGGGAGGAGCAGGAGTCTGTATAAGTCATGCCTGGATATTGCTCTGGATGGATGCTCAGAGGGAGACAGGGACCAGCAAGGGCAGCAACACAATGGGGGAGAAAAGGGAGTTTATTTTGGGGTGGAAAGGTACCAAATTTGGGGGAAAAGGTACCAAATCTGAGGGTCTGTCCAGGATAAATTTGTGCATGGGCTGTGGGGCAGAGAGGAACCCAGGGGGCCACTCAGAGCATGGAGTGGCCCAGGTTTCCACCATGCTTCTAGCACGACTTGTTTTTCCTGGGAAAATGAATCCTTCTTTTTCAGCATTCATGAGAGTGGCCCACGCATGGAGCAACATAAGAAGGGAATGGCCTTTTTTGGCCGCTGTGCTGGGGACAGAATGTCTCAGAACATAATGAATGAAACACAAATGTGCGAGCGCCGCTGCCGCGCGTTGCCCCGTCAGCACCCCGGGGGGAGCTGGGGGTCACAGCCAGCACACTCACACATGGAGCAGCACAGTGGAGTTGAGACCTCCTTTTCTGCCTGACAGAACCCCTGTGGCTCCACGGGGCAGTGCTCTGGACACTGAGTGCATGGATCACACCACGAGGGAGAGCAGGACGTCTGGGGCGGCTGCTCGGCAAACGAGACGTGGGCAAGTCACACCCCTCCAGATAATCTCGTGTTCAAAGTGAAAGCTCGCCACAGAAATTTGGAAAAGGAGGTGGAAGGAGTGGGGCAGGACTCCTATTATGTTTGGAAACTATTTAAATATGTCAATATTAAGGGAGGTAATTACCACTCAAGCAATTCCAGCAAACGAGTCGGTAACAGTGCCTGCTTTACGGGAAGTGCATTTCCTCTTGGCAGACTCCTGGCTGGGGATTATTGAGTGTGCAGCTCTCCCTCCATCCACTTCACTGGGGAACCAGCACCTCCCAGCCAGGCAGGGCTGTGGAGCAATGGGCTGGGGTGCTGTAAGATGAGGGAGCATGAGGGCCAACCTGAGCCCCTTGCAAGGGATGCCCTAACCCCTGGCTGCAGGTCTGAGGACACTGAGCAGCCCCATGGTGCTGGGAAGCACCTTCCCACACTGTCCTGGGGGTCAGTGGTGGTCATCATTTCTGTGGTCAAGGTCACCAGCAGTAGCCTGGTGCTGCTGTGCTTCCCAGAGCATCTGCCTGGATCTTCCATTGCAGCCATGCTGTGGAAAGAGTCAGAGGAAGGAGAGGGCTGCTGTCCAGGGGCTGGACTCCGTGCCCAGATGTCCTGAGTCAGCTCCCAGCATCACCGCCGGTGTCCATGCCCTGTCAGACAAGGCACTTCACCTCGGTGACGCCAGCTCCGGCCTCAAAACCCTGCTGTGGTCCAGCCCTGCGGCAATGCAGGGTCACTCTCTGCCTTGGGGAAGTTACTCAGGCCCTTTGACTCCTGGTTTGAAAACACTGAACCCAAAAGTCAGGTTCCTTGAGCCATTAGTCACTGGAGAAACAACAGCTTCCCAAAGCTGCTGAGCCTTCCCAGGGCTGCTGGGGGGAGCAGCCTCCCCCTCCTGCCAGAGATGCTCGGGGTGCAGCAGGGCTGGCATACCCAGAGAGACTCTGAAACCAGATCATTCCCATGAACAATGGGAATTATCTCATGGGAAAGCTGCCCTGTGGAGTGGCCACCCTGCAGCTGTCCCCTCTGGGATCACACACAGGTGCTGCTGACCACTCAGCTACCCAATGCCATTCACACAATAACCCACTAAGGACACAAAAACCTCCAATCTTCAACTAAAGAGGTGCAATTAACCTGCATCACTCATTAGAGAGGGCTTGTGTATAATCCTCACTACTGAATCTGCATGTTTTCCATCATCTCTTTCTACAAGTCCTTTCATCCCCACGTTGCAGATGGTGAACCAAGATCTCAGGAGTTTGGAATGAGAGGAGCTTCAAATTCCCTTTCAACCCAAACTATTCTGGGATTCTGTGATTTTGCCACCCCTTTGACTAGTTTTGAATTGCACTGACTCAGCATTGCCCAGGATGTTCTTTACAAGCCTGATGTGAACTGTGTGAGTGCTCATTATTGTCCACAAGACATAGACCATGGTATGAGCCCTTTTAAATTAGTTAAAAGCACTTGAATATTTTTAATTAATTCCTTTTCTATTTTTTCTCAATACCCACCCAATTTGAGCCCTAATCCCATCTCATTGCTGTAGAGGAGCTGTAACAAAAGATTAGCTCATGTTTAATGTCTGTTTAGGCCCTGAAAGGCATCTTGAAAATGTAAAATGACACAGAAATGCCAAATAATCATATTTTGTTGTCAGCACTCCCCTTGAGCAATGTTCTTAAGCCTAACAAATGCTTGCTGCAAGCAAAGCAAATGTCCTCTCATTATTTTTGAACAATCTCACCCCCTGTCCTGAAGTTTGTAGCACCACAACCATACCTGGCCAGCTGGGGACATTATTTTTGCTGGGATTTTGGGTCTCTCTGTAATTTCTCCTTGCAAAGCTCAAATTTCTGTTGCTCGATCACTACCTGCAGTAGGTTGGAGGAGGTCAGAAGGTGAGGGGATAATGTGCATGTCCCAAACACAGAGTGCTGCTTAGAGTGGAGCCAGGGGTTGTTGGGAATAACAGACAAGGATTGTTGGTAAAAACACACATGGGGATGGGGCTGGAGACGGGGCCATATGGAGGAAGGGCAGCACTTTCCTGGGACAAACCTTGTTCTGGCTCCTGAAGCAAAACACAGCCCAGCTCAGTGCAAGAATGAGATCAAGAAGTGGCCAAGGACTTTAGCAAACCTTTGACACCATCTCCCACATCATTTTTCTGGAAGAGCTGCAGCCCATGGCTTGGACAGGTTCAGTCTTAGCTGAGCTCAGAAGAGGCTGATGGCCAGAGAGTGGTGGGGAAAGGGGCCACATCCAGCTGGGGCTGGGCACTGATGGGGATCCCCAGGGCTCAGGACTGGGGTCACCCCAACCCAGTTCAGCTCCAGGCTGGGGTGGAGGGGCTGGAAAGCTGGGAAAGGCCATGGGGTGCTGGTGCCAGTGGACATGAGCCATGGTTGCCCAGATGGGCAATGGCCCCTGGGCTGTCCCAGCCA
>WBND01001060.1:20400-32892 GCA_013398595.1 Tychaedon coryphoeus | reverse complement strand
AGACAGCGAGGGGCTGGAGCGTGTCCAGGGCAGGGAACGGAGCTGGGGAAGGGGCTGGAGCCCCAGCAGAGGCTGAGGGAGCTGGAAAGGGGCTCAGCCTGGAGAAAAGGAGGCTCAGGGGGGACCTTGTGGCTCTGCACAGCTCCCTGACAGGAGGGGACACCGGGGGGATTTGGGATCTTATCCAGGGAACAGGGACAGGAGGAGAGGGAATGGGCTCAGGCTGGGCCAGGGGAGGTTTAGGGGGGATATTGAAGGAAATTCCTCCATGGAAAGGGTGGTCAAGCCTTGGAAGGAGCTTCCCAGGGAGATTTGGAGTCCCCAGTCCTGAAGCTGCCCAAGGAATGACTGAACGTGGCACTCAGAGCTCTGGGCTGGTGACAAGGTGGGGATTTGGCACAGGTTGGACTTGATGGCCTTGGATGTCTTTTCCAACCCCATGGATCCTGTGAATCTGTGGCTGTGGAGGGGACAAGGCCACCCAAGATATCTGAAGCCTCCAAAGCATTTCCAGAAAGGCCCAAAAGAGTTTGCTGTGCATGAGAGCTGATTTGCACAAAGAATGAGAAACTTGTCTCCAGGTGAGGAAAACTTCTCTACAGAAGGTGCCCCCACAAAGCCTGGATGGCATTCCCAGGACCCTGGACATCCCATCAGCTGGATGGATCAGTGCTGGAGCCAGTACTGGGGATTCCTCTTTCTCCCTTTCTTCCTTTTTCTGCTTCTCCAATTAGTATCTCCTTTCCCTTTCACCCTACCCCGTTATCCAAATCCCTCTCCCCTGTGCTTACATTGGGGTATCAGGGACTAATTTCCACAACAGGGGTGTAACCCACTAATAAAACTTTGTAGGATTTCACAGACCCTCTGACTTTTGTTACTCCTTTGATCATGAGCACCTGCAGGTCCTGGGTGCTCCCTTCTCCTTAGGGGATGCCATGAAGTTGCTGCTGTGTGAGGTCCAGCCCCCAATATCCCAGCAGAAAAGTGACAGTCAGGATTCCCCTGTTCACATCTTTCTGTGGGGAACCTGAGCTGAGCTGCTTCATTTTCCTGTGTTTCACCCCTCATGAAGTGTATCCTCACCTGTCATTCCAAATTCTTGCTGAAAAGCCACTGCTGGGACAACAAATATTATTTAATGTTCTGTATTTTGCCCACTGGCAGGGACAGGGGTCAGGCCCATCTCTGCACTCAGCAGGCACCACACTCCATCATTTCTTTTGTTGTTTCCTCCAGATGATACCAGCTCATCCCAGAGCTGTGTCCATGCTTTTCTTCTGGGTCACAGCATTTGGGGCTGCCTGGTGCTGCAAAGATCAGCTGGTGCCTCCTCCAGCTGGGCACTGATCTGCTGGTGTGCACTGATCTGCTCCCAGAGCTGTAATTTGATAAAACAACGCCTGGAGCCCAGCTTTGGGATGCCATGGTTGGCTCTCCACTTGTGCCAGGCTCCTGCCAGGGGCTGTGGTGTGTGTGGGGTGAGCAGGGGGAGCCCCAGTAATGCACTCAGGGAGTCGGGAAAAAAACCAAAAAAATCCTTAGGGGAGGCAGCAGAGGAAGGTCTTTTCCCTTGTCTGCTGTGCTGCTGTAGGGTGTGAGTGAGGAAGAGCCCTCACTGCCACCACAGTGCTGGGGCCCCATTAATTATGGAGAGCTGGCAGCAGCAATAACTCAGCATGGCAAAGACAAGGAGCTGCTGCAGCCAGGGCAGAGGAGGGCACAGAGATGCTGCAGGGCTGGAGCCCCTCTGCTCTGGAGCCAGGCTGGCAGAGCTGGGGCTGCTCACCTGCACAAGAGAAGGCTCAGGGAGAGCTCAGAGCCCCTGGCAGGGCCTGAAGGGGCTCCAGGAGAGCTGCACAGGGACTGGGGACAAGGCATGCAGGGACAGGACACAGGCAATGGCTCCCAGTGCCAGAGGGCAGGGCTGGATGGGATATTGGGAAGGAATTGCTGGTGGGAGGGTGGGCAGGCCCTGGCACAGGGTGCCCAGAGCAGCTGTGGCTGCCCCTGCATCCCTGGCAGTGCCCAGGGCCAGGCTGGACAGGGCTTGGAGCAGCCTGGGACAGTGGAAGGGGTCCCTGCCCATAGCAGGGGTGGAACAGATGATGTTTTAGGTCCCTTCCAACCCTGACCATTCTGTGTTTCAAACCCTGAGTGCCTCTGTCAGGATGGAAGGTTCCAGTCACAGAGAGGAGCTGCCCAGAGAAATGCAGACAGATGTGGTGGTGCTGATGGTGGTGCCTGGGCACAGAGCTTGCTCCTAGGTGGGATGGCAGGAAAGATGCTGATGTCCTACAGCCCAGCCCAGACTATTCTGACCTGATCCCCTTTTCATCAGAGTGCTGCAATATTGCCTGGTGGCTGCAGACAAGGTGGAGGAGGCAGGAAAGCACAGCCACAGCTGCCCCAGCAGCACACCCTGGTCTGTCCTGGGGCTCTCTGCAGCCACAGCAGGTGCAGGGATATGAGGAGCAATGCCATGGCATCCATGTCAGTGAGGGGATGGTCCTGGGTGTGAGTGTCCAAGGCTGTGCTGGCCCTGTCCCTGCTGTAATTTAAGTTGTGGGCAATCACTTCAGCCCGGGTTTTACTTTTTAGATAAAATTAGGAGGGACAAATCCCAGCCAAAGCATCCACCTTTTTGGCCCTACAGATTACATTATATATTATATTGCATCTCACCCTGCCATCCTGAGAAGAGAGGCTGGTGCATCCTCTTTGCTTCACCTTCATCACTCCTGTGCCCACAGGACACAGAAAATTTGGGTTGCTCACTGCTCTGCCTGGCTGACAGCTCCCTGCAGCTGCTTCCCTGCCTTTCCCCGTGGGACACACGGCTTGGGAAGGATGAACTTTCTCAGGGGAGATAGCTGTAGCTGGTGGCTGAACTGAAATTGTTCCTGAAATTGAAGGGTTGTTAGGAACAGCCCAGCCAAAACCTAATGTGGATCGAAATACAGGAGCTGGAAGCTTGAATCCTTTGAGGTCAATGAATCCTTCGAGGCTGGTGATAAAAATGCTGTTGTCTTCGGTAGGGCCAGAGCACAAAGACAAACCCAGCTGTGTTACAAGGAGAAATTGTTCTCCCAAAGCATCAGGTCACTTAGAAGAGTGATTCCTGGCTGCGATCCCAACAGTATTGCACTTGGAGAGAGGACTGAGACACTGAGCAAGCCTGATATTTCATGTCTGGTTTATTTGTTGATGAAAAAATTTCAAGGAATGAATGAGAAAAGCAGTTCTTTTTTTTTTTTTCTACTGCATAGATGTTGGAGAAAATAATTTCTCTTCCCTGTAATTAACCTTGGGGAGGAACTTCTGTGACGGGCATTTCACCCCAGCTGTCGCTGAGAAAGATGGATTGGAAGATGTAGAAGGGAAATAAGGAGATTTAAAAATAATCTAGATTCCATTTCTCTGTCAAATGTAATCTAAAGAGAGCCTAACTGTCCACATCTCATTGCCTGCAGACAAAACAAGGTGCAGCATAGATCCCTTCAGAAGCACTTGAGGTGATTAAAATAAAGGCTTTCACAGAATATATTTCCTTGAATAAACACCTGCCCAAATTCCCAAATTCTGCCCCAGGTACCCCTCTTCAGTGATCTCTGCATGTCCCAAAATGAGTTTTGTGTGGGGAAAAAAAAAAAAAAAAAAAAAAAAAAAAAAAAAAAAAAAAAAAAAAAAAAAAAAAAAAAAAAAAAACCAAAAAACCAAAAAACAACCTGTGGGTGCAAAACACTGAGGAAAGCTGATCGTCCTCTTAGGCAGCACAGGGTTTCCAGGGAGACATGCAGCCAGGCTGGTTTTCATGGAAATGTTAAATATCCAGCTCCAAACAGCCTCAGACACCCCTGGCCTGGAGGGACCTGCAGAGGCAGAGCATCCTGCTTGTGCTTTCATATGGATGCAAGCTTGGCTTTTAACCACAGTGTCCTAATGGAGATTAAATAACTCCACAAACAGCTGCTCTGTGGTGATATCAAGTGGGGACTGGATGAATTTATCAATTTAGATGGAACTGGGGAAGTTCTGCTAATGCACTTGAACAACAAAGGTGCACAGATGGCAACTGAAATGCTTAGGGAACTTCTTAAGAAAAATCCAGCTGAGCCTTATAAACAAATGTCCTTTGTAAAACCAGCATCTGAGGAGTGAGGGAGAGAGACTCTGTCTGAAACACTTTAATTAAAATATTAATTTTTTTGCCATCAGGGACCTGCCTGAAGCACGAGGTGTTTAAATTATCAGTATGGTTGCAACAACCACGTGGCTGTAGGGGGTAAAAAGGGAAGGCAAGATTTGCATGTGGCCCATCAGTGCTTGTTAAGGAAAGGGCAATTGGGGAAAAAAAAAAGAAAAGAAAAGAAAAGAAACCAGCTTTATACAATTCTTCCCTGCTCATTTTGGTGTGGGCAGGGGTGTTTTGTGCAGGCAAGCACCTTGTATGCATTCACAGAGGCCTTTGAAGCTGCCCAAACACAAAACATGAGGCTGGCAGAGCTTGCCTCGCCTGACACACACAGGGGCAAGGGCAGGGGAAGGCAGCAGCTTAGCTGATGGCTTTGAACTCATGCATGTACTTTCCAATTATTTAGATGGCCTGGCCAGATAAACATCAACACCCAGGGATCGACGTTAATATTCACCAGAACAAATGTTCCAGGTTTTCAGCCCATAACTTATTCAAACCAGTTGGTGGGGAGCAGGGCTGCTGGACTCGTGCTGCCTCTGAACCCAGAGCATCCCAGGGAAGGGTCTGGGCTGACCCTGTCCAGCTGCCCACGAGCTCTGAGGGGATTCTGCCCCTGTGCCCCTGTGCTCAGGTGAGACCCCACCTGCAGAGCTGCCCCAGCCCTGGGCTCCAGCAGCACAAGGACGTGGAGCTGCTGCAGCCAGGGCAGAGGAGGGCACGGAGATGCTGCAGGGCTGGAGCCCCTCTGCTCTGGAGCCAGGCTGGCAGAGCTGGGGCTGCTCACCTGCACAAGAGAAGGCTCAGGGAGAGCTCAGAGCCCCTGGCAGGGCCTGAAGGGGCTCCAGGAGAGCTGCACAGGGACTGGGGACAAGGCATGCAGGGACAGCACACAGGCAATGGCTCCCAGTGCCAGAGGGCAGGGCTGGATGGGATATTGGGAAGGTTGTGGAGATGCTGGAGAGGGTCCAGAGGAAGCATCAAAAGTTGGACAGAGGGATGGAGCAGCTCTGGTATCAGGAAAGGCTGAGAGCTTTGGGATTGTCCAGCCTGCAGTGGACAAGCTCTGGGGTGGCCTAATTGTGGCCTTCCAGTGCCTGAAGAAGCCTCCAAAAACATGGGGAGAGAGAATTTACACGGGCCTGGAGTGACAGGACAAGGGAGAATGGCTTCCCACTGCCAGAGAGTAGGTTCAGGGTAGATAATGGGTAGAAATTGTTCCCTGTGAGGGTAGTGAGGGCCTGGCACAGGTTTCTTAGAGGAGCTGATGTTGCTCCACCTCTGGAAGTGTTCCAGCCCAGGTTGGACAGGGCTGGGAGATACCTGGGGCAGTGAAATGTGCCCCTGCCCATGGCAGGGAGGGAACAGTGTGGGCCTTCAAGGTCCCTTCCAGCCCAAACCACTGCTTGATTCTGTGATACACGAGCAAGGAGAACTGCTGGGTTTAACTGATGTTATGTTTGAAAGGCCTTCAAGGGTGCTCCACCACCAGAGGAGCTGCTCTCCTGCAAGCCTTGCTAACCAGGGACAGGGGGTTTATACTTTGTAGGGGACTGGAGCAGGCTGCATCCTCAGCAAGCTTCCATGCCAGGGTGACCCAGCCCGCCTGCACCTGGAGCCTGTGTGCCAAAAGCAGGTCCCCACGGATGCTGGGACGATGCTGCTGTGCCTCCTGCCACCCTGGGTGAGCCCCTCCCAGGCTGAGTGCAGCCCCAGGGCAGCCAGGCCCTTCAGGGGCTCTGCAGCTCCTGCTGCAGTAAATGAGTAAATGCTTGTTAAATGCTCGTTAAACATAACTCATGCTCTGGTCTGCAGCTCAGCAGGACACCCAGACACCATCTCCACCCCCAGCCTGCACCATCAGAGGGAATTAGCAGCTTTCCCACTGGGAGCTCATGGCAGGAGCTGGTGCCCTGGGGCAGGGGTGAAGGGCACAGATCCCAGGTGATGTCCAGAGCCCCAGGTGAAGGGCACACACTGCAGGTGATGTCCAGAGCCCCAGGTGAAGGGCACACACTGCAGGTGATGTCCAGAGCCCCAGGTGAAGGGCACACATCCCAGGTGATGTCCAGGGCCCCAGGTGAAGGGCACACATTGCAGGTGATGTCCAGAGCCCCAGGTGAAGGGCACACATTGCAGGTGATGTCCAGGGCCCCAGGCTCAGCCAAGCCCCAGGATAAACCACTAAACCACCTCCTCAGGTCCCCTGATGGCTGTGTCAGACTGGGCACACGTGGTGGAGGCAGAGGGAGGAGGAGGAAGGTGAGTTCTGCACAGCCAGCAGGAAGGCTTTGCTGTGAGTTACCAGAGTTACATTTTCCTTTATGTACTGGCTTTACTGACCTCTGCAAACCCAACCAGGGAAGAACAAACAAGAGCACACTGAAATCATGGAACCATGGGATGGCTTGGGTTGGAAGGGACCTTTAAAGGGAATCCAGCCCAGCCCACCTGCAAGGAGCAGGGACACCTCCAGTGCACCAAGAGTCCCTACAAAGATTGATTTTGTTGTACTTTGAAAGGACACAAGCCAAAGGCAGGGGTGTGTACAGACATTTCCAAAGGCCACATGGCATACACTGTGCAGGGACTGGGGCCAGTGGTTTGAGTTTTTGTGGGTTAAGGGCTCTGTATCTTCACTGCTTAACCACAGCCAGCCACATGTGCACAACAGGGACATCCTTGTTTCCTTTGGAGGCAAAATAAAATCATTCACATGCTAGAAGATGGAGGAGTTATGCCATAATAATAAAAATTACTGTATGTGCTGTGCCAGTCAACTTCCTCTTGAAACCAAGCCCTGCCATGCACTTTATTCCCTGACATTCAATTTAAAAAGTATTTCCCATTTCTTACTTTGAATCAGGACAGAAGATGCTGCCATGTCAGGGACAGTCAGGTGATTTTTTACTGTGCAAAGCAAAACAATTTCACTTCACAAACAGCCGTGGGAGGCCTTACATCAGACACTGTCCTGTTACCTGGAAATCAGCAGGACAGAAGGAGTCCAGGTTCTCAGCAGCCACAGGGGTAATGCACTGGGCCTTCCTCTAAGCTTGCTATTTCAATGGGAGGCATGTCATGGGACAGGCAGAGACTTCTTTTGAGAAGAAAAAACAGGATTGTATACTGATGCTCAGCTTTTTCACACCTGTATGCTGATGTATCAAATGCAGCATAATGGCCAAGAAATGCAAACCTTGGCCCAAGCCAGGACTAACTGAGGCCCAAGGAGCAGAGACCACTCACACCAACAGGAGCTGTGGCTCTGCAAGCAGCAGAGAACAGCTCAGAGCACAAAGAGCTGGGAGCAAAACTGTTCAGAAAGCAGTTAAAGAAACTGCTGGTGCCAAATCAATAAAGACTGCATGACAGATTAGCTGATGTATGAGCCTGGAAAGAGTGAATTGTGTGTTCACCTTTCCTGCTCTCACTTTTGGCACATCCCACCTGATCCCCCGTGGACTGGAAGGAGATCAGGTGGATCTGTGGGTCCACAAAATGTCACCCCAAAGAACTGGAGCCAGTGGTTTTTGCACGGGTTTTTTCTTCAATTGCATGTACTCACAAATAGATTCTTTCTCTTTCTGAGCTGACTCAGAAACTAATTCATAGAGTATTTAATGAAAATCGTTCATGACAATTGTCAGCATTCCAATTCCATGGCAGTTCAAACCTGGCATTTACAGATTATCCAGTATGAACCAAATACCAAGATCCTACTATCCCTCTTAAGTCACAAATTTTATACTTGGAAAAGGCTTTGCAGGTTTTAGGAACACAGAGTGCTTGGCCTGATCTTATTTGCCAGCCATTGTTAGAAAAGAAGAAGTTGTATATAATAATTTGCTGATTATGAGGTCTCATACATAGATGTTTGTATTGTAATAAAAGCTGAAAAGTGCCTTTACAGTGATAATTCTCAAGTAAAGCAGTGAGATGCACTGGTCAAGCCACTCTGAACAGCAGAGGTGTTCTCCCCCTCAGGCCACCAGTCCCCTTTTCTCCATATCTGTGGTTCCCTTGCAGTCCTCCTCCTTATTTTGGGCTTTCCTGAGATCCTGAGAAGCCTCACAGCTTTTGTCTTAGGAAGCAGCATCTAAGCACATGGATACATCACATAATCATGGAATCACGGAGTTTTTTGGGTGGAAAAGGACCTTAAAGCTCACCCCATCCCACCCCAACCCTGCCATGGGCAGGGACCCCTTCCACTGTCCCAGGCTGCTCCAAGCCCTGTCCAGCCTGGCCCTGGGCACTGCCAGGGATGCAGGGGCAGCCACAGCTGCTCTGGGCACCCTGTGCCAGGGCCTGCCCACCCTCCCACCAGCAATTCCTTCCCAATATCCCATCCAGCCCTGCCCTCTGGCACTGGGAGCCATTGCCTGTGTCCTGTCCCTGCATGCCTTGTCCCCAGTCCCTGTGCAGCTCTCCTGGAGCCCCTTCAGGCCCTGCCAGGGGCTCTGAGCTCTCCCTGAGCCTTCTCTTGTGCAGGTGAGCAGCCCCAGCTCTGCCAGCCTGGCTCCAGAGGGGCTCCAGACCTGTTGCAAAGACCTGAATTTTTTGGTATGTTTTTTTCCCTGGAGTGCACCCTGCCCAATTCCCAGCTGTGCTTCACTGAGAGCTGCCATGATCCAAAGACATCCAAGAGCCTCACACATCTGGGACAGGTTTCCAGGAAAACAAGTGGACTCCAGAGATGCAGGAAAGGAAACAATAACCCAGTTCTGGTTCTGGCACATGGACAAGGGCTGGTGAAGCAGGGCAGAGGCACGAGGGGCTGATGCCACCCAGCAGGGAGCCAGGGCTGCCCTGCTCCCAGAGGATGGGGGCTGTTTGCTCTGGCTGCTTTCCAAAGTCCTTCTGGTGACTGGGAGGTGAGGGGGATTTCAAGGAAACATTCTAGATGCTCATCCAAACCTTGTTTTAGGGCATGGCTCAGCGAAATGACCCCAGTTTCACACGGGAAGGCTGCTCAGTGCACAGCAGGGAACGTGCTGGAGGCAGAGAGAGGCCAGCAGGTATCACCAAAGGCCAGCAGGATTTTCCAGCATCTTCCACCCAGTGCTGTAAGGGAAAATACTAAAAGTCTTTGGGGTGAAGCATGGCCAGATTAAAATAAAAAATAAAACAAGTCCCTAATTAACTGTGCTATTAAGGGTCTGTCCCCTTCTCTGGGGGAAGGATCAACATCTTCTGGGATGGATGCTTGCTAATAAATCAGGAGGGCTTTGTTCATCTGCCAGCTCCCCCACAGGCTGGCTGGGTGGTCTTCCTGCAAGTTAAATCTCTTTAACCTCAGTATCTCTATCTGTGAGATATGTAGGAAAAATATATATATTCATATATATGTTCCTTTCTCCCCTTTAATGTCAAACTCCAAAAGAAATGTACAACAATTAAGAAATCTGAGGTGTTGCTGCTATTTTTTGCATAGCAAAAGCCAAAACTCCGGGGTGAGGAGTCCTTTTAGCTTTTGTTACCACAGAGATTTTATTTTTTTTTTAATATAGAGGGAATACAGGAGGGGAGATGGGCAAAAACTGCCAGATCCTGAATGGCACCCCTTCTTAACAGGAGGATTTGGGCAGAACTCTCCCATCAGCAGCCTGGTAATCTCCTGCCCAGACAGGATGTCAGGAACTGTCTGGAAATATCTCATCCTGCCTTGGGTTTGGCAGGCACAGAAACACCATGACCTGCAGTGGATAGCCAGGCTTCAGGGTGCTTTTTAAACCCACTCAAGTTTCCCAGTGCTCACTAAGCCAGGGCTCACTCTCTCTCCTTATTATTGTATAGTTTTACCTGATCTTGATTTTTAGCTAATTGCTTTTTACCTTGGATTACCTGGACAAGGTTTTTATGTAACAGCTCTTGCTGAGATTAAAAACATGAGAGGATGGAACACAGGCCCTGCAGGTTGGTATTTAGGTGGCTCTGACAAGAGTGTGGCCAAGAAATCTGCACAAAATGGCAAATCTGAACATCCACGGTGTCCGCTGAGTCAAAGAGCTGAGGCTTAAACCACAGAGGAAATGGATTTGTTTTTCAAAGTAGCCAGTCTAGACATAATTTTGCCACTTTGCACCTTTATATCCTCCTGCTCCCCTCTTACTGTGCTGTAGGAAAAATGTCAAGATTACATTTTTGTTGTGTTTTATCACCACAATTTCCCAATGCAAACTGCAAGGTGTCAGCGAACAGTGGGGACAGCAAAAATGTTTCACTGCTGTTGTGAAAGTGTAGGTATAGTGTATCTATTTGCTGAATTACAGAAAACTCCTTTCCTGCTGCTGCCGAGTGTTGGCAAAATTGGTCACTTAATTCTGAAAGAATTAATTTATCTTGAAGAAGGTAACAGCAATTACTTGAATGTCATGGCAACACACACCAGCGCTGAGGAAGATGTCTGTCACCATCTCCTCACTTCAGTCTTCCCTTGGAAATAAAAAGAAAAAAAAATCCAAACAAGCATCATTTTGGCAGCAGTTTAGCCCTGAGGAAGTGTTACCCACGGTAGCAGGTCTGCTGGATTTGGGTGGGCATCTCCAGGGAGCATCACCTGGAGCGCCCTTGGGGCAGCAGGGGGATGGCAGCACCTCCCTGCCTGCTGCTAAAACCCCAGAGCATGCACAGAAACAGCACAGGACCAATGTTCTGTAATCCCAGCAGCCACCCCACAGCACCCAGGGCTTCGAGGGGCTTTGCTGGGTGGTGCAGGGATGACCAGAGTGGGCGTGGGAGCCCAGGCTTTTGGCTTCCTCACTCTCAATAAATGTAAATTATCCTGCTCTCAAAGCTAGTGGGAATAAAATCCTTACAGGCCGTAAATTACACCGAGTCTCTCTAGGATCCACAGCTCACCCTCCCAAAAAATCAGCTCTTGCCTTCGGCCAGGGCTCAGTCAAACGTATGGGTGGAGTACGGGCGGGTTCCCAATGATATCATGGAAGGATGTGGGTTTGCCTGCAAATTCCTGTGTCTTCTCCTGAGCTAATTTCACTCTTTGTTTACTCTTATCAGGACTTCTGCAGCCAAGAATTAATTAGCAGCACTGCCTTAGTACATTGGGGTCCTACCAGTTCAAGTCATTGTATGCACACAAAGCCAAGAAGATTTGCACAGCCTAAAACAATTTTTTAAAAGGAAGTCACAACTAAGCAATATTACTGGTTGAAAAATCAGCTAATTATACCAGCAAAAATAAGCACTGAAGGAGAAACTAGCTCTCCAGCCTCACCATGTATAAAGCAAGCAGTGCTAGTGGCTTGGAAGAAGATGCTTTTATAAGGACTTTGAGATTTTATTTTGGTTGCTGCAGAGCTTTGTCTGACTGCCCTCCACCACCCCAGGTACCAGGACAGGACAGACAGAGAGCCTCACTTAATGCATTGCCTGGAGCTGTGCATTTTAGCTTTTGTTGGTTTTTTTTGGCTGGGGTTTTTAGGTTTATTTGTTTGTTTTTTGGGATTTTTTTTTTGTTTGTTTTTTGTTTGTTTTGGTTTTCGGTTTTGTTTTGGTTTTTTGTTTTGTTTTTGTTTTTTTGGGGGGCGTTTGGGTTTTGTTTGTTCTGTTTTGTTTTTAAAGAAGGATAAAAAGAGTCCAAACAGAGTGATATTTTTTGTCTCACATCACTAATTCAGTTACTTGAAGCAAGACACACAGAGGTTATTTGCTTCCTGTAGTTTCTAAAGTAAATAAATCGTGTGTAGATTAAATGCTGGGTGATGAAGGCAACATTATACAATATCCCCCGGCAGACGCTACATTTCCTAGATAAGATACATGGCCGAAAAGGCTGATGAACTAAAGGCTTTCACACGAAACTACTACTACTACCACTACTAAAAATATCACCCAGCCATACTTGCTAAAATAAACATTTATATGCAGAGATAATCCCCGTGCTTCGATGTGCAAAGCAGAGGTTGGTGGAGAGCTGCTGGGGAAGCTGTGCCAGGGAGAGCTGTGCCTGCAGGGCTCCTGCCAGGGGCTCTGCCCTGGGCTCACCCCGGCGCTGGCAGAGCTGGGACACCCCGGGAGGAGGGGGCACGTTCAGGCTGCACATCCCAAAGCAAACAGGAGAAACTGCAGAAATGAAGAGACACGGAGCTGCTGCAGGGCTGGAGCCCCTCTGCTCTGGAGCCAGGCTGGCAGAGCTGGGGCTGCTCACCTGCACAAGAGAAGGCTCAGGGAGAGCTCAGAGCCCCTGGCAGGGCCTGAAGGGGCTCCACGAGAGCTGCACAGGGACTGGGGACAAGGCATGCAGGGACAGCACACAGGCAATGGCTCCCAGT